>PVKZ01004538.1:60730-79344 GCA_004027375.1 Macroglossus sobrinus | reverse complement strand
TGAGGCAGCTGCTAGGATGGTGGGGATACTGAGGCAAGGATGGGACCCAGTGAGCATGGGGGACCCAGGTGACCAGAGCGACAGGATCCCAATCTGCAGGTGTGCAGTGGGACCAGTGAACTTCAAGCACACATCATGAACCACACCCCAGGTCACAGAGTCACACTGGCCAGAGGAGGGCAGCACCTTGTTGGGAGCCGTCATATAGCATCTGGGGGGGTGGGTGCATCCCCCACGGACCAGGCAGGTGCTGCCAGGAGGAGATGCTGGGCAGCTAAGACACCCACCTGATATGCACTGGTCCTTGGGCACCAACTATGGTAGCAATGCACAGACGCCTGCAAGGCACAGGTGCTGAATTAGTACTTTCATTTGGACTGGATTCTTCACCAATTTTAACTGCTGGTCCTCAGGAGAGTCCCAGAAAAGAATGTCAAAGGCCATTTCCCTTTTTTTCCCCTTAAACACATAACAGCTACAATTTATGATTATTTTGTACATTTGCAAGCACAAGCTTTGAAAACAGAAGAGTAAAAATTGAGGTTTAAATATTCCAGAGAATCACAATCTAATTGCCTCAGTTCTCGTCTGTGCCTCGGTTTTTGATCTGGAAAATGAGGCTGTTATTACAATGAGCTCTCCCTCATGTATGATTTGGAGGAGGAGGAATTCAGGGCTCCTAATGGGTTTTAAGAGTCCTGTAGGGTTCCCTCTGCCATCCAGCCAAACACGGGGGCAAAATGATCCTGCAGCCTGTTTGTCAAGAGACCTTAATTACTGACCCGCCTCAGAGGCAGGTGTGACGCTTTATCTAAAGAAAGTGCATTTTTAAAGGGCATTGGGTATCTAGATGTGTTCAAATATACACACACACACACGTTTTTAATAACCTTTTTATTGTGAAATAATTTCCATTTATTTTAATAACACCTTACACAGCCAGGGCACCTTTGTCAAAACTAACAAATTAACATTGATATATTATTTTTAACTAAATTAAAGACCTTTTTTGGGCTTTACCAGTTTTTCTACTCGTGTCTTTTTTTTTGTCCCAGGATCTGATCTTAGTCAAATGTAAATATGTTTTAACTTTTTACTTTGAAATATAGATTTATGGAAAATTGCAAAAAAAAAAAAAAAGGGAAAGAAAAAGAAGTACAGAGAGAGCCCGTGCGCCCTGCACTCAGTTTCCCCCAGTGCTAACGTCTTGTGTAACTACAGAATAATACCGAAACCGGAAACCAACAGTATAATCTGCAGTTTATTAAATATATATATATATATATAATTTTTTTTAGGTGAGGCAACCTTTGGTTGATCTCACAGATGCAAGGACCTTGTCAGTTTACAATCCCTTATTTTTTATTTTTCACACCTACAGCACCTGGTCTTCTTAGGCGGTCTCCCATCCAACTATTAACCAGACCCGACCCTGCTTAGCTTCCGCGATCAGACGGGATCGGGCTTGTTCAGGGTGGCGTGGCCATAGACCATGCATATCTATTTTAATCAAATATTTTAAAACCCCACTTTGCCTCACAGTGAAAAAGATTAAATACTTTCCCCGAGAACATAAAATTTGCATCTAGCTCCATCTGCCTTCAAACTCAAATCTGACCCTGAAATTCTTGATCTTTCTCTCCATCCCATCAGCTATTGACTAACATGCCCAAACAAACATCCCTTAAAAGCAGAACTGCACTCAGCCAGGGGTCTGGAGAGCCTCAAAGTACTGGACCTTGAACTTCCCAAATTCATGGCCGTGTGTGTGTGTGTGTGTGTGTGTGTGTGTGTGTGTGTGTGTGTGTGTCTGTGTGTGGTCCCACTTTATCTCAGTCCATTCTCTAAGCTCACTCCCATGGACCCAACACTGCTTTTCCTGTCTTCTAGACATTCTAGAAAGATAAAGAGCTACATATATATCCAAGTACATTTCTTCTACTCCTGTCAGATATACAGAATGTATCCTATATATCTGCTCTAATGATGACAGAAGTAAATCAAACTGCTACAACGATATAAGTTTTATCGAAGACTGTAGCCCGTAGACCGGAACTGAAGCAGACTGTTTCCGTTGTCTTGTTATCCAGGATCGTCTACAGGTGAACTCTCCCTGAGAAGGACCATATTCTTGTTTCTATGGCATAATGAGAAGCAAAGAGAGATAGGAAAATATATTACTTTCAATTGATTTTACTTAAACTCGAAGTAGTAGTTAATGAGGTCATAATCCTAGAGTGTGGTTCCTTTCATTTAAAAAGTTCAGGACCCTGAATCGACTGGTGGTTGGGAGTAGGCAGACATTCCGCTGTCTGAATCGGGGGAAAAAATGTAAAGACTTCGGCTCAGAAGCCATCCCAAGTGCTGCCTGGGTCAAAGCTCCCGTGAGGGATGGGGAGGGTTGGTCTGCCACTGCCGCCGGCATTCCTGGCATTCCTCGGCCCCACTTCTGCCCACACCCGGCTCCAGGCCTGGGCGTGGTCAGCCCAATGTGCATTGCTAAGGGACCCTCTCTGCCCTGGGGCTTTGAGGAGAAACAGGACAATTCCCACAAGAATCCCCTTTGCCCTCTTTGCTCCCCAGCATTGACTGGCTTAGCCTGCAGGAGGGCCTCTCAGAGGGAGTGTGCCAAGGCCAAGGTCAGACTCTGAATTCCTGAAAACTGCTCCCTGGGCCCTTCTGACTTTCATAGTGTGGTTGAAATGGAAACAGGCTCCTGTCCCCTCCGTAGCTAGGACACACTGAGATGGAAAAGGTAGGCAGGAACACAGGAGGTGCCCTGGTCACTGACTAGATGGGGGGCAGCGGGGGTGTGCAGAGGCTGGGGAGAGGGGTGTCACAGCAGGTGCTGTCCTTGGCCTTCATCAAAGGTATTGGCGGCCTCATCACCTCACTGACCCTGGAGACTTGATTTAGTCAGCGGGTCAGAGGAGGAAGCCAGTGCACTAAACTTTGGCCCCGCCTCCTGGATTCAGATGAATTTCTGTAAGCACTAGACAGGACCATGGGGACCGAGAACTGGGGTGTGCATGGCTCAGGGCCAGCGGGACAAAGGCAAGGACCAAGGCAGGTTCAGGGGGCGCTGTTGAAGCTCAGGGCACACTAATGGGTGTGCCTGGTGGTCCAAGGCCTGCAGAAGCCACCACTGTCTTTACTCTCCAACCCTGGGTGGCTGGAGGTGCCCGTTGCCATGGCAATCCAGCTGGCCTCACAGTTCACCAGACGGAAGCTGGCATCGGCAGGTGGAGCTGGTGGGAGGCAAAGAACTGACGTCTTCTCGTCTACGATCCCTTGGAGGAACCGTCCTCATCGGCCCCTGGAGCCAAAACCACCACCATCTTCTGGTTCCCGTCACCATCCGGGGCCTGGCTCCGGCTGAAAGGAAGAAAACACCCTCCCCAAGGCAGACCCATCGCCCAGTGCCCACGCGAGCGCATCCTTCAAATCTAATGACTACACCTGGAATTCATCTCAAGGGGAGGAGAATGGACGTGTGTGTGTTTTCAAGTCACTCTGCAAAGCAGGTCCACAGGGCAGTGACAGCACCTGGGCCCACGGCCGAGGGCACGAGCCAGTGGCCCGAGTACCCCACTCTCTGCCCAGACTGCTCTGCGTGGGTTCGAAACCTGTCCCCCTCCCCAACAACCGCACCCTTAGCCGCCTTCGCTCATCGCTCATCGTGCTTCTGACTTCCTCTCTGTGAGACGGGAATTACAGACTCTTGCTCGCGAGACAATGCCTAGGACAGGGCTTCTCACGAAGTCACTGCTCCATAAACGCGGGCTCCTGTCATCTCTACATGCAAAACCCCTCCCTGCCAGAAGCCGCCCAGGCTGCCTTTTTCCTCCGACACCCGTGAGCGGTGCTCCTGGTTCCCACGCTCGCTCCCGACACCCATGAGCGGTGCTCCAAGTTCCCACGCTCGCTCCCGACACCCATGAGTGCTCCAGGTTCCCACGCTCGCTCCTGCAGCCGCTCCACCATCCCATGCCGCAGAGCTTCCGTTTCCGCATCCGGGGCCTCGCGCCGGCTCCGCCCCTCGGGCCGCACACGTGCAGCACTTCTAGGGCAGTATACTTGCTGATTGCTTCCTTCACTGTTGCTCACAACAACCAGCTAAGACACTGCCAAAGAAACACTCACAGCTGGCCCTGGTGGTGACTCGGGGAGGAGGGGGCAGGCCTGTCCCGCCTCTCCTGGGACCTGTGGATGAGAAGGAAACCTGGGGAGGAAGAGAGGATGGAGGAGAGAACTGAGACCCGCAGCAGGTCCCCACAGGGCTGGCCCACCACTGGCTGACGAGGAGGAAAAAACAAGTCGGCACTTCCCTGGAAGAGAAAAAGTTACATCCACGTGTCTACGTGGAAAAGAAGCAATAGAATAAAGAGCACCGACCGCTCCCCCATCCCGGGCACCCTCGGAGAGTGTATCAGTCAGAGTTCTGCCAGAGAAACAGAACCGGAAGGAGACGGAGATTAATTCAGGGAAATGGCTTGTGACTGGGGGGCTGTGGGGTCAGCCTGGCAGGCTGGAAACTCAGGCAGGGGCAGACACTGCAGTCCACAGGTGGCATCCCTTCTTCCCCAGGGAGACCTCAGCTGGGCCCCTAAATGCCTTCAACTGATTGGACGAGGCCCACCCACAAGATGGAGGATCATCTTTACTTAAAGTACAATATCTGCAAACCAACTTCACAGTGACACCCAGATTTGTGTTTGGCTGAACACCGGGCACCACAGCCTGGCCAAGTGGACACCGCAAACCGACCCCCTACGGAGGCTACCTGTGGATCTAGAGACTAGCTGCTTCGGATGCTGACCACCGATGGGAAATGTCCTCTTCCAGGCAGGTATGGGGACATGCAGGGGTGCTTTCGGGAGGGTCCGTGTGGTCTCTGTCTCGGCACGGAAGGTTCTAGAACCTGAGTGCCAGGCCGCGTGGTGCAGATGCAGGCGGCTCATGAGGCCTTCCGTCACTCAGGAGGACGCAGGACACAAGCTCATCCTGTCCTGGCTACAAAATGTCCAGTAGGAGCTGATGGGACTTGGCTCTTACCTTTGACCTCTGCCCCCAAACGGTGACCCCGTGATGCTCTCTGCCTAAAAGCTGAACCCAGCTGGGCTTGAATTATTATTTTTTAGTGTGGGGCAAAATGTCCTTAAATATGGCCCATTTTATCCCGAATGGAAACTCCAGCAGAGTACTTTTATCAAGCTAGAATGCTAGTTCTCAGGCTCACTGTGCTGAAAGTCACCTGGCAGCTTAGAAGATGCAGACCCCCAGTTCCACGCCGGGGCCTCTGGACCCGCTGGTCTACAGGGGGGCTTTTACAGGTGCTTTCTGCAGCGGCCGTGTCCTCAAGCGCAGGGACAAGCAGAAAGGGGTCCAACCCGAGGCCGGGCTGGCCCAGGTGGAGAACCCGTGAGCACCGAACACCGAGGGAGACGTCCCAGGCACAGACAGGTACATGGGAATGAGCGGCAGTGACACGCGCTCACGGCTGCGTCCCCCCGCAAGTGGCACTGCTGCTGCACACGGCGGAAGGGTCTGTGCGTTCCCCAGGGGTGGGACACCCCCTGCACCCCTGCTGAGGTCTCGCGCAAGCACTAACAGGGTGTGGGAAGGACGAAGACCAGGGACAGGCCAGGTCCTCCATCCAGCCCACCCTCCGGCTTAGAAACAACAGTTCTGAAAGAAAAGACGGCTCAGAAAAGCGAGACCGGATGCACCTTCTGCTGCCAAGTGGAGCCTGCCCCCAGTTTCCAAGCAGAACCCCACTTTCTGAATCGAGGCACTCACACAGGTGAAGGTGACTGCATATGAAGGCTGCAGGGCTGCTCAGCCAGGCCCCAAACAGAGACAACACTCTCTGCAGCCAGAGAGAGGCGAGGCCCCCTCCTTAGGCAAAGACAAATGATCACTCAGAATGTGACATCTGTGTTCTGTGAAATACAAGACGGGCCAAGTCAGGCTGCCCTGGAGAGTCCAACCTGTGTCAGAGAGAAGAGGTTTAGATCTGAACGTCTGCTCCTTTCTGCCAGGTGAGCTACCGCTGTGTTAACACCGAGGTGTGAGGGCCTGGAGCTGGGATCAGAGCCCCTCCCTTCTCACGGGGCCCTTGAGCCTGGGGCCGACGTGTCCTGCCCAGAGCCAACGCTGCTGGCCCAGGGAACCAGGGGAATGTGAGAAGAAGAGCAGAAGTCGTTTTTACTGGGTGAGTCTAAAGCTCCTAGTGCTTAAGTTGTACCCACTGAAGAAAAAGTGGATTTGGGTGACGAGGCTCTTAGACGCTGTGACTCCTGGGAAAGCAGGAGCCCTCTCCAGCCAGGAGAAGTGCAGTCCGCTCAGGAAGCCCCACGTCCCGCCTTCAGAAAGCACGGATGTTCCCTGCGTGCGCCATCACCTACCGACGAACACCTATGACGTGCTGACACCATGCTGGGTGCTGAGGACCCGACGGGGAGGATGGCGGAGGTCCTGGGCCTTGGGGGCTCCAGAGAGAGAGAGAGAGGGATGGACAGGAACTCATGGACATGTGAAATCATGGCTGTGAGCAGCGCTGAACCACGAGACGCAGCAGCTCTGAAGTGCCCTTCCCAATGTTAGAAGCCCAGGGGCTGCCGAGAGCCAGTCCCGGTTTTGCATCCCAGACGCCCCGCCAGGCATCACAGGAGCCCTTGGGTGCTGAATACCTCCGTGAAAGTCCTCTCGCATTTCACAATGACAGTCGAAGGCGGGAAGGATGTACCCTGCCCTTGCATCGATGGCATCCAGAAAACCTGGCCCCAGAATGGTGATGGAGGCTCAGAGGAGCTTCTGAGACCCGTCCAGATCTGTAGGTAACTTCCTGTCCAGGTTGGCACCAGGGCAGACAGAAACCTGCCTTCAGAATGGGGGTCCCAGGGATGGGGCCCAAAAAGACTGACTTTGGTATTTTCAGCCTCAAAAATTACATCAGGTCCAAGTCTGCCAAAATCAGCGTCCCCTGAGCAGCAGCCACCACTCGCATACCCCTCAAGTTTCAGGAGCTACCTGTGCCACCCTGAAGAAAAGAAACAAACTCCAGGAAGTTCTTGGTAGGCGAGGTTGGTGCACGCCTGTCCCTCTGCTGATCCCACAGTGTCCCTGGGCAAATGGCAGGCACACTTGCTGGCTCTTGGGCACTGCCAGCCAGCACCTGTTGCCTCGGGCCTTTGCAGAATTGGAAAACTTGTTCATCTAAAGCTTCTTAACATTTAGAGCTCTTGGAGCCTTGAGCAGCCAACTCTGGGAGGCAGCAGGTTCATTAAGAGGGAGAAAACCCTGGACCAGCCTCAATGCTTAAGAAAGCCTCCTGGGGCTCAGAGTCACCACCGTGACTGTCTGAAACGGCCCGTGCATTAAGAGGTGTGTGAATAGGAAAATAACATGAGAATGGAAAAATAAAAAAATTTAAAAAAAGAATTTAAAAATTAAAAAAAGAATTGAGTATTTTAGGAGAGAGTTATTGTATCGCCTGTAAATCAGTTATAAATATGAATAAGTTTCAATTTTTCTGGTGCAGCAGATGCCGTGGGCTACCTGCCCCAAAGCCATGCACCTCTCTTCCACTCACAGGCCCTGAAGTGGTTCAGGTAAAGCACCCCCTCTCCGCGGTCACAGGCCTTATGGATTCCCTTCAGTAACCCCGTCCCTTGCCGGCGATTGGCTGGGGCTGGCCACGGGGCACGATTCTGGCCAATGAGATGTGTGGGAAAGTCAGCAGGGGCTTGGGAAAGGTTCCCTCACTCATGGTGAGAGACCCCGGGAAGGGCTGGGTGGGGGGCTCGCAGCGACAAGGCCAGCATGCAGAGACACAGAGCAGGGGCATGGAGAGGAGGTAACTCCTTGACATGGCCGAGCCACTGGACGTCAACTGTCACAGTGTTACCAACCCGTGGACTTAACATTTTGTAAAATTTTTATGCTCAGATTATTTAGGTTGTTTTGAGTGGAGTTTCCTCCTACTTGTAGAGAAAAGAATCCTAACTGATATATCGTATAATCTAAGCAATTTGGGGACCGCCAATTACTTTGGAATTTTTTTTAAAAAGCAAACCATTTAACAGAAAACAAGGTCTCTGTCACAGCAGAAACATCTCCCCTGTCCTCTCCCTGCCAAGTGCAACGTGCCAGGGGACTTTCGGGCCAGGGTGGCATCAGCTGGTAGCCTTTCACTTCCGGGTCAGCATCTGGGTGGTGGCACAGGTGAGCCTTTCACTTCCAGGTCAGCATCTGGGTGATGGCAGCAGATAGGAGAGCGAGCACAGGCTGCTGACAGCAAGACGGTAAATATGCTTCTGACAATGTCAAAGAGGCCAGGACCGGTCCTCGTTTCGGGTGAAGGGGTCCTGGGTTTGTTCTTCGGCCCTGCGCCCCGTCCCTTCCCGTTCTCAGGCCGGAAATGCCCCGGACGACGGGTCAGGGAATATTCCCTCCCTGGCGAAGCATCGGGAGTGAAAACGCTGGAGCCCGGCTTCCGAGTCGAGTCTTCTCAACAGGAAAGGTGACTTCAGCACCTCAGTGTCACCACAAAACCCGGCCCAAGGGGCTGTAACGCCGATTTGTGTTTTGGAAGAAGCCGGGCAACCCCATCTTTTTCTGAGCAGGGACCCAGGGTGCTGCCGGGACAAAGCCACCCCCACGCAAACCCTCCCCGACCACGACAAAGCCTTCCACGGGCTCACCATGTGTAGCTACAAAAATAATCTCATTCTTTCTGGACCTCGCCTTCCCCATTAGCCATTAGGCATCTAGGCCCTGTAAGGGACCAGACAACCAGACAACCAGAAAGGTTTCTCTAACGTCAAGGCCAAATTTCCTACGCAAAACACCAAATCTTCTCCAGAAAAACACTCATGATTTCCCGAAGGCCTGCTTCTCCAGAAAAAAAAATGAAAAGGTGAGTCACCTGCTCTGCGGGTTGAGGGAGGGCAACGCGTGGACCCCAGCCGTGGTCCTGTGGCCGGCTCCACCTGTCCGACCTGTCGGCCTTGCTGCCGCCTCCGGGCCTGGCATGGCGGTGGGGACAGGGCTCGCTGCCAGGCCCACTCACCTGTGGACAGGTGCCGGCACACAGGTCCCTTCTTCCCCTCTCCTCCCACCCCGTGACCGGCCTGCCCTTCCCAGCCCCAGCGAACCAGACCTGGAACGTCGCTCCTGAGTCACGTGGATGCTACACTCACCGCTGGCGGAGAGAAAGAGCAGAAGGGAAGAGGCAGGAGGGAGGCAGGCGGGGAGGGAGAACCCGGCCCCCCCACCCACCAGCGGCCCCTTGGCAATGGTCAGGAGGTGTGGCCGGGGAGGACCAGGAGCCCAGGCGAGGCAGGCAGGGTGACATCCGGGTCCCATCCCAGGGCTGCGCTCTCTCCCCAGGTGGCCTTTGGGGAGGCAGCTTCGCTCCAGCAGTCAGCAGACTGGTACTGCGGACGCTGGAATCCGGAAGGCTCAGAGCCCTGCCGGGCGCCGGCGCAGGTAAAGGCAGGGAGAACAGGCGCAGGGAGCAAAGGGACGTCCCCGGGGCCCCCAAAACTGCTCTGAGCACAGAGACCCACCCATCCTCTTGTCCCCAGCCCTTCAATCAGACGGCCGAGCGCCGGGGGTCCTGTCTGTCGTGGGAGTGGAGGTCCCGTCCCGATGCTCTCACCGGATGCTGACGGGCACAGCTCGTGGGGCTGGCGGCGTCGGGCCCAGCAGCGTCCGCCACCTTTTCCTGCCGGCCAGGACCGAGAGTCCTCGGCGGCCAGATCCAGCTTCTCTCCCCTTTTCGCTCTCCAGCCCCGATGCCCGTCAAGCAGTCGGTTGTGAGCCTGTGGGAGCTCATCGCTGTCTGAGTGCAAGGCCACTGACAGGCCTGGCGGGCGGGCTGGGCCCTCCCAACCACCGTCCAAGTTCAATCCTCTGCTTCAGAGGTGGCCGAGGAAGCCGAGCCACTGGGAGCCACTGCAGAATAGAAAGAGCAGCCCTGGAGGGGAGCCATGGGCACCCCGAGATCTTTGGATAACTGGGGTTTCTGTGGGCAAGGCAGAGGCTGAGACCTACACTCCCTACGAGAAAACCAGAGCCCGCTTCCCAAAGGAGACAGTGAAACAGGGGCGAGGGTTCAGACCACCCCACCTTCTTCCTCTGGTTACAGCCTCACTCCCCTAGGCAGGGAGAAGGCTGCCTGGGCCAGGCGTGGCCTCTGACCTTAGGGTTGGGCCGGTCGCTTCCTGAAGCCCCATCTCCAAGCCAGCGGCTCTCTCTGTGACCCCAGAGGGCGCAGCAAACAGCTTGGGTATTGCTCAAGGAGCCCGAAGCATAGCAGTAAGGGCATGACCGACCTCGGGAGGGTCCACCCTGGGCCCTGGCTCTTCCTCCTGGCTCCCAAACAGCCCGTCCGCTGCCCTCCTCCCCCGCCAGGCCTGGGGTCAGAGGCCTGAAGAAAATCCCCAAGCCCTGGCCAAGTCCAGCCGGCCCTGGCCCTTAGCTCACCAGCTGGTCACCAGGCTAAGACTGAAACTAAGGGGAGAAAAACGCTTGGCGCTTTCAGAAAACTGAACGGACAAGGCCTCACGACAGAATCGTCAGCAGGGGCTCTGCCGGCCCTTGAGAGATTGAGGTCTTCTGCCTCCGAGGTACTGGGCAAGAATCTTTTGAATTTACATATGAAGTCCCATGATAAGTCATTTGGGATCCCCCCCAAAGCAGGGAGGCTGCTTGTGGTTAGAGCTGGGTGAGTCAAACAAACAAACGAACCCATGAGCTCAGCTTTCTGGAGACAGAACAAAGAAAACCACCCAAGCGAGAGGCAGCTCACGATGGATGTGGAAGCAGTGGCTGCCGGAAGCCCGCATCTGAACCCCGAATCCAGTGCTTCTCAGGAAGGGGCGATCCTGTCCCTCAGGGGACACTCGGAGGCATGTCTGGAGGCATTTTCAGTTGTCACGGCTGGGGCTGGGGCGTGGGGCGCTGCTAAGCCTCTCACAGGGCACCGGTCAGCTCCCTACCACAGGGGACGGCCCCGCCCCAAATGCCAATGCTGCCACTGAGAAACCGTCACCATACAATGAACAACTATTTTCTGCTCTTTAAAAGTCCTTGAGTCACTGGACATGACACTCGGTCCAGAGCGACACCTCTTACCTGAGGTGAGGCCAGCTGAGAACCGGGTCAGTAGCTTTGGGGGGGCCTCTGGGAACAGACCCCCGCCGCCGCCCGGGGGTTCCCGTCCTCAGAACTTAGCCCCCCTGCCGTCCGCTTTGAAGACGGTGATGACACTCTCAGCCTCACAGCAGACGCCTCACCTGAGCAGGTGCTTCCAGGCGGCGGTGACCTTTCACATACTTTGTCTCGCCTGGATAAATAAAAGCCTCGCCCGCCCGTAAAAGCGGTCTTTCTGCGTTCCTGACCTGCCAGACCAGTGGAACACACCGAGGTGTCACGTCCAAGTGCGTGTGGGGGGCGGGGAATGATGGGGAAGGGAGAGCATGTGTCTGCCCGCCCTCACATCACACACAGGCAAGGAAGCTGCGAGGGGACCCAGCCTCCAGCCAGCCCCCACCCCCACGCTGGGTCCAGCCAGACACCCCCCTCCTCAGCGGCCAGAGACGCTGCTCAGGGACACCTGAGTCACAGGACTCCCGGAGCCAGAGGCTCTGGAAGCAAGCTCACCTCCCACTCCTGAGCTTTCCCTGCCATGAGGCTCAGCAAACAGTCAACAGAAACCAGGGCGGGCTGGGTGGAGGGGAAGGAGACACACGCCCGGGGGGGCCACCGTGGCCGTGGCCACCGCTGCGGGGCTGCCGGGGACGGGCCCTACCCGTCAGCTTCACCCACCTCTGCGTTGTTCGAGTGTTGTTACTAATTTTATAATTATAAAAGGACGTTTAAAAAAAAAAGCAAGAATGAGGGCAGAATATGTCGTACCCTCGCCCGCTGTCCTGGGAACACAGCTCACCTGCCCAGGAAACTCTCCACGCCGTGTGGCACGGGCTGCTGAGCGGGGTTCCCAGACCCCACACAACCGCCCCAGAGAGACTCTGCAGAGGCCAGAGGGAAAGGGTGGAGGCGACGGGACAGAGAGCCCCCCTCTGCAGCTAACCCCAGAGAATGAAAAACACCAGCCCTGCACCGGGCCGCGGGCTCGACACCCCGTCTCCCGCCCACATCCCCGAGCGGGTGGCCCTCGCCATGGAGGGTCCCCTCAGACCGCGACAAGGTTCTGCAGCCACCGCTCGCCCGAAGTTCACGATACGGAAGAAAGTCACGTGTGGCTAAAATGCACCCCACCCCTCCCGCCCAGCCTGCAATTAGAACAAGGCATAGCCTCCTGGAGCTGCCATGCCGGCCACCGCTGCACCCCGCTTCCCGACGCTCAGAACCCCCAATCTGGTTTGCCAAGCCTGATGCTCGGTGTCGTTGCTGCTGCTAAAACCTTACTGCTCTCCCCCAGGGGAGCCCCAGGCTCCCCTCCACTGGCTCTGCTCCCCACGGCCTGCTGAAAAACTCACACGACTGTGTCCCCAAGACCTTCCACTCTCCAGGTTCCCCTGTCCTACCAGGGGAGCTCAGACATCCCCGAGACAGGGCCGCAGCTGGCTGGGCAGGGGCTGACCTGGAACCGAGCGGGGACACCTCACATGCTCTGACATTGTCCCGGCATCTGCTGTCCCTAACGGCAACTGTGACAGTAGAAACGCAAGGTTTGGCCATAACAATGTAACATTTTAAGGATACAGTGCATATTGTAAACTGCTGTAAAGAAAAAACAGATGAGCTGGTAAAATAGCAATCACTTCTGTGCCACAGCGGTGCTACCCCACGCACCAGGAGCAGCTTCCTGCAGCCCAGCCTGGGGGCCTGGCACTCCAAGAAGGCTGCCAGCTCCGGGGCTGGTGAACCGGTGACCTGGGGCATAGGATGGAAAAGAATGAAAGAGATACAGAAGCCAAGCAGACACGAATTCACCGCACCGACAGCCCACTGATGGGAGGCCTCCTTCCTGCCCTCCCAAGGGCAGGGCCCCAGGAAGCACATGGGGACCCTCTGCCCGAACGTGATCGGTCAGCTCCAGGCTGGCCCGAGAGAAATTACAAAGGAAGGAAGGATGTCTGTGGACCCTCAAGTGCCGGCCCTTCTGCTCCTATCCCCATATACTTTCCACCTACACAGTCAAGTATGCGACACCCTGAGACCTCGCCTGCATGGTTCACTGAGCAAACCTGCCCTCACACATGCTCTCCCTTCCCCATCACTCCCCCCACACCCCCCTTCAGCCCCCACCAGACACCAGACACGCACACTGGGTCAGCTGAGCGGGAGCCTCGTCCTGGTCAGGGGATTTTTGCTTTTGAGGGTACAGTCAATTTGCTGTCTGGCTTAAGCCAAAAGAATGAAGCTCTAAGTTTTAATTTTCAGCCACAAACCAGCTCGTTGAAGGAGACGGGGTGGGCGTGGCCATGGGAGATTTTTCTGGGATTACAGACCAGGGCTTTCTTCCCACTCAGATGCTGGCTCTCCTGCTTCCGGGGCTTGGGCATCCTCCCCGCTGAACCCCTACTTGTCCTCCAGGCCATAGTCGGCCTGCCCTTCCCGGGAGAAGCACAGTACACCCCAGCTGTGGGCTCCCAGCGCCTACCTCAAGCATCGCCCCATCAGCCTGTCACTTGTCCCTCACCTCACTATACAGCTTCCTGTTTGTATTCTCAGCACCTAGCACAGGAGACCGCACACAGCAGGTGTCAATACAGGTCTGCTGAAGGAGAAAAGACGGACGGGAGGCAGAAGGAAGACGGGCAGGGCCTCTGGCTAGCTCGCACTCGGGGTCAGACGCCAGGCTCACACCCTACAATAGTCTAATCGCCTGGCTCCGCGGCGGGGGTACCATCTGTGCGACAGGACGGACGGCACAGGTGAGGCAGCAGGTGGGACAGTGTTCTAAAACCTGCAGATGTAAGAATTGGAACTTAGAGTTTAGACTGTCTCTGAACACACCTCACTTCTACGTTAACGGTGGTCGGGACGTTTCATAAGTTCCTTTGTAAGCTGGGTACATGGAACAGGGCATACCAACCCCCCAAAAGTAACCGTAAGGTCCCCCGCCCGTGCTCAGAGCGAGCAGACCTGACACACCTGGAAACACCCGCTGCGGAAGGCAGGGCCACACCTCACTTCACGTCTGCACCCTGGTGGGCCGGGGGGTGGGGGTACCCAGACACGCAGTGAGTGAACGAGAGGATGAATACAGCAGTGCAGCCGCAATGACAAGTGGCCCCACTATGTGCCAGGCACTGTTTGTTCTCAGGCCTTTAGCTGCATCACTAAAAAGCGACCCCTCCCCCAAAGGCTATCCGCGTCAAAGCCCCAAAACCTACGAATGTGACCGCACTTGGAGAAACGCATCTTTGCGGATGTGATTACGACTCCTGAGATGAGATCGACCTGGACCGCCTGGGTGCGCCCCAGATCCAATGACAAGTGTCCTTCAGGGGATCTGAGAGACGGAAGAGGGGACAGAGGCACAGAGAAGGTGACGTGAAGACGGAGGCAGAGACTGGCAGGAGGCAGCGCTGAGCCCGGAGGTGGCGGGGGGTGACAGGATGACAGAGGGCGCCAGGGCGGCCACGAGCAGTGGGAAGAGACCGGGAAGGGTGCCCCCCCCACCAGCCTCCACGCCTGTGAGAAGCCACCCAGTTTGTGGTGATTTGGTACAACAGCCACAGGAAACCAATAAACTCCTGGAATCACCGATTTACTCAAACAACGGCAACGAGAAAGGGGCGCACGGATTTGGGGGGGTCCTCGAGGAGGGGAGGAGTAGGAGCGAGGCCTGTGAGCAGCCTGATTCCCACGTTCCTGCCCTTCCTCAGGATGTACCGTGACCCCCCAACACCGTGTTCTGAGAATAGTCTCATGTCCCGTTCACCTAGATGCTCCTCGGATAAACACATCCCCCCAACTTTATGGTCAGCTGTCATTCAAAGTCAGTGACACGACTAATAACGACAAGCGAAAGCAGTACATCCAAGCCACGCTTTGTTTTCAAACGACACCTCCTGCTTTGCTGTGATACTGGGTGGGGCGGCTTGCCCTTGGGATCACTGATTAACTTGTGCCTGACACACAGTGCTCCCCTGACATCGGGCTGGCGGGGCGGGGGGTGTCTCTGACCCTACCCTACAGTAATTTAGAAGCAGCATCTCGAAAGGGAGGAAAAGGTTTGCTGAAATCAGGCTCCCTGACACAACCAAGGCGACACATGTAGGGGGCAGGGCACGAGGGCCCAAGAGAAGGACTGGCGATGCTGTAGGACACACCCCGTGACACTGTGAGGCCCTGCGCTTTGAGGCGGGGCCCCTTGGGCCCCTGCCGCAGCTACCTAGCACAGCCGCGAGCCGTTGGAGTGATCATGTGACATCGGAGTGATCATGTGACTCAGCAGGAAAAGGTAAACGGTGTTTCTTTTTTAAGCCGCATACTGTTTCCGTGTCTGCCTGTCCCTTCAGGGAACTCCAGGGTGGTCCCCCTCCCACTGGGGTCCCCCTCTCATCTCTGCTAACTCTGCCCTGATGAGGTAGGGGACGTGGCCACCTCTGTGTCAGCGCTGGGCACGAAACACAGAAGGCGCGTACCACCCAACATGGGCACGAATGAATCAAGGAATAGATAACAAAACGGATGAATGTGAGAGTTTTGATCAAATGTCCGAAGCCTTCACTGGGCTCTCCCTTCTCTCCCTGCTGGCTCCGCCTGAAGCTTCTGTGGCTCCATTTCTGTCCCATAAACTGCTAGGACCATGGAAACAGCCATGACAGTATCAGCACCCTGGAGGGCAGGTCCTTGCAATCCAAGGGATCAGGAAAAAAAATGTAAGAAATGCTGTGCCCTTAATTTTTTTTTTTTTTTTAAGGTTTAAACCGTTGACCCGACAAGACACTACAAGGACAAAAGAGCCACGAATAGAATTAGAAACTGTGGTGGGCAGACCCTGCAGTGGCCCAGGTGACAATGGCCTCCCAGCATTCGTGCCCTCATGTAGTCCTCTCCCCTCGAGAGCGGGCGGGACCTGTGTCGCTCTAACCAACGGAACACAGCGATGACGGCAAAGGAGGTTGATGTCACTCACGCTACAGCAAGCAGTTCTCCAAGCGCCTTCGCACCAGTCCAGGCCCCATGTGGCGCCGTGAGGCCCTCCTCCATCACGACTCAGAGTCACACTGCGCGCCTTCAAGCCCTGGCTCTGCCACGACCACACTTGCCTCAGTTTCTGCATATATAAGATGGACAAGGTAGAAGCTTCATCACAGCATCATCACAAGGATTAAATAAGGTAACAGCCCTGTCTCACAGTGAGAGCCCGGTGAATGTTTGCTATTTACGTATTATTTATTTACTTACCTTCTGTCGGCCTCGCTGGACCATTGAGTCCGCGTGGGCAGCGATGGTCTGTCTTGCCCCCTGTTCCACAGCCTTGACCCTGACAAGGATGGAGGACTATCTCTGTCCACGGATGACCTGTCTCATGAGATTCTCCCAGCAACTCTGCGGGGTGGGCAGCGCAGGAATGATCTATTCCAAGATAAGAAAACGGGTCGAGAGATGTTCATTTCTCGCCCGGGAGGTGAGGGGTAAAACGAAGCCCATCTCACTCAGTCCTCTTTATATTTATATCTCCACTGCCTGAAATAACAACTTCGACCAAAGTCACTTTGATATATATTTAAGGATAAACCTAAGAGTCAGCCTCCAGGACAGTCATTAGGTGTCAAAAGGCAACGATTCAGTAAATGAACAGAATTAGGACACAGTCACAGCTCGTGTTACTGGAAGCATTAGGAGAAGGTGTGATTCTCTGGGCATGAGAGGCGGGTGAGTGTTTGCTCTTTTTTTTTTTTTTTTTTTAATTCAGTGTGGAATGCTGTGGTTTATGAGTGGCTCTCGGGGAATGAACGTTCTGAAGTCGTTTGGGGTGAAATGGCTTTCGAGGGGACAGGACAGTCCTCAGCGGGCGCCAGAGAGGGGGGTTCTAGAGCGCCATCGGTCCCCCAGTGCAAACTCAGCCTGGAATATGTAGCTTTGGGCCTGCCCCCACCTCCTCCGCTGCCTTAAGGCTCTGCCCAGATCGGGGAGGTGGGCAGTCGGGGCGGGGAGCTGGCCGGGTGGTGCCCAGAACATCTAAATTCAACCCAGCCCTCCCCCACACCCCAAGCTGTCTCGCAGAAGGTTATCAGGAATGTCTGTCTGTCTGTCTGTCTCTCAGGCTGGAGGTGAGGGTTTGAGCTTGGGTTTGAGCTTGGGTTGGGGCGGATAAATAACTCAGAACCACCCCCCTGGAGGACCACACGGACCAGGATTTTAAGCTTGTTTCGCCCCGTCACGGGCGGTGGGCTTCAGAATAAAGGGCGCTCTAGCGACAGCAGTCGAGTCCACTTTCAAGCCCACTTTCATTCATTCTGGTGTGAGATGATGTTGTGACAGCCTCAGAATGTGTTTGGCGTCAGGGTTAGGACTCGATCTGGCCCAAGTCAGCTGACACCCCTTCCCGCCACAGGGACACTCCCGGATCCCTGCCATGAAACCAGGGTGGGGGGGGGGAGGCCCCAAGACTAAACTAGTAGATGTGGGGGGAGTTCCATGTGTGGGAGCCCTGCCCCCCACCATGCACTGGGGTCAGTTACCAGCTGCCCATGGGGGAGGAGTGAGGGGTGGGGCAGAGTTACCCTTTTTCTCATCCACCCAAGACACTTCACTACACTTCCATCTCTGCAATATTCGTGAACAGCAACAACAACAAAAAAAGAAAGCAGCAATTTTCAGGAAGTGAAAGAGAGGGATATTTGCAATGCAAAAATGAAACAAACAAAATACTCCAGAAGCCTCCCTCGATGGTACCAGTGGACAGGAAGGTTCTCCCGAGGGAGCGAAAGTATTACACACCTGTGAAGGCCAGGCTTCCTCGCTGACGACACCTGGGAGCTGCCACAGCAGCCTGCTCCACAGTTTATGCACATTTTCTAGTTTATTTCATACCCTGACTCTATGCAGGCCCAGTTTTACGGATGAAGACGCAAACCTTTACGGGAAGGTTAGTCACAGCTGCAGAGTCACGCAGCTCGTGACAGGGACGGTCCTTGACTCGACGCCATGTGTTTAGCGGATGCTGAGGGCCCCAGTGGGGAACTGAGGTGCCTTTGCATGGAGGAAGAACGGTCCCTACCCGCTGATGGGTTCTAGCAGCCAGCAGCCTCTCTGCCCATCGCCTACAGCCAGGCCCGAACGGGAGGAGACAGCCCACTGACCTTGGGACAGCCCACTGACCTTTGACCTTCATCCCTAAGGACCCTTCAGTCACTAAAGGTGAGGTGTAAAGGCGCCCCCGCCAGCCCTCCCTGACTGACCACACACGAGTGGCCCGCATCACACCCCCTAAAAGAAAAAGATGCCGTTTCTATGGGTGCTGGGGCCGGTCCTCTCTTCCTCAAGGTGTTCCTGCCCGCCCCGTCCTAACATAAGAGATGCTGCAACCCCCCCAGTGGAGGCCACAGGTACAAACAGGGCAAACCCCGCCGGAGAGCGGGGGTGAGACTGCACCCGCGTCACCTCCAAGGTGAGTCCCA
>PVKZ01004538.1:0-60630 GCA_004027375.1 Macroglossus sobrinus | reverse complement strand
CCACTCTCAGCTCTGGACATTCTCTACGCGCCAACCAGAGTGATCACTCGGAAACCTAAGATCACGATAGGTGCAGCTCGAAACTCTGCGAAGGTGACCACACACTGCACACACTGCACGGAGCTGTCTGGGTTAAGTTCTCAGGGATGACAAAGCCCCTGCCCCTGCGTGCCCTGGCCCCTGCCCGGCTCTCCGCTGCCCCTCACCCTCAGCAAACCTCTCACGGGCACCAAACACAGGTCTGAGTTTGCTGGTCTTTCTGCCCGAAAGTCCTCCCCTCACCTTCATGAGGTCATCCCTCCCCCCATCAAAATACCCCCTCCTTCACACGCCTCTCTCTTCTACCCCTTTACAGCACTTCTCACAACTTAACGCTGTTTTAAGTATTATCTGGTTCATTTATCATCTATTTTCTCCACCAGAAGACCAGCTTCTCGAAAGCAAGGGGGTGCCTGTTTGGTTCACTGGTGTATTCTCAATGCTGAAACGCTGCTGGCACAGTAAGGAGTCAATAAATATTTGCTGAACGAATGAATGAAGGAATGAGTCCTATCCAGTTATTTTCTTAGTAGGTAAGATCTGAGCGCCTCTAACCAAAAGCTGAGCAGCCCACAACCAGAGGCAACATCTTGTTCGTTCTTTCATCTTCTCACCCCTCCTGGTCCAGAGGCCAGTTACAAGGGCGGGTTCAGGGCTGGGAAGGGCAGTCAGGTGACGCGATCCACGGGAAGAGCTGCCCGGCCCGGCCCGCGGTGATGGGAAGGACCTGGAGGCAGGTCTAGGTTTAGCGTTATGGATTTGCGACGTGTGCCAAGGCATGGGGTGGGGAGTAAAGGTACAGTCCAGGGACCCTTGAGGGCGGAGAGAAAGCTGATTGGCAGGGCAGGGCAGCGCAGGCCAGTTCCGGCCAGTTTTCGGGTTTGGGACTCTCAGGAGATAGGTCACTGACCCATAGGGCAGCCAGGATCCCAGCTGATGCTGCCCCGTCAGTCAGCCCTCAGCCCCTGTCGGCCCATCCAGGGGAGTGCTGGCAAGTGCAGGAGCCTCTCTGCCTGCTGGGCCCACCGGTCTCCACCCCTGCTGCACAGTGCTTGTGGCTCATGCAGGACACGGAGGCTCAGAAAAACGGCCATTTCCCCCAGAGCTCTCAGTCCAGGGGGCAGAAGAAGCAGGACTGGCCCCCCATCGCTGACAGCGGGCCACCCTGCCCTTGTGACATGACTCTCCGCATCTGCCAAAGAGCCCCACGGGCCCTTTTCCCGGAAGCCCTGCTGCTCCTTGCTGCGGGAGACCAGCCGGGTGCACCAGGAGGGCACCGCGGGGCGCTGGGCTTGCTCCCTGCACCCCACCAGGCACAGAAACAGGGGCAGCACCTGCTACCTGGCTACATCCACCTCCCTTGAAGGAGGCAGGGGGGTCTTCGCGACTGCCGCCTGCTGCTGATGCCGGCCATGAGCCTGGACAACGAGAAGCGCCCTCCCTCGGTCTCCACCCGGACCTGCAGCTCCCCGGCCGGACAGGGCTCCCGCCGGCGGAAGTGGGGAGGGGCGGGTAGCCCTCTCTCTCCTTCACCTTGGGGACAGGAAAACGGAAGCTCCTTCCTGTGCCCCTTTAGAAGACAAGTCGGGGGCCTGACTGGCACTCTTCAAGCACCCTACTTTGGTGACCCAAGCACTGGTCACATCCCCTGTGACTGCTCCGCAGTCACTTTGGAGAGCCGGTCTCAACGCGCCCCTTCTCGGGAGGTCCGGGCACGCGCTCCGGCCCCCCATGGGGGAGCAGCAGCGGCAGTAAAACCAGAGAGCCCCGTCCCCGCTCCTCCCAGACCAGTGAGCCCTCCGGCACCCAAGACGGAGAGCGAGGAAGAAAGAAATACCCAGCCCTGCGAAACCCAGGAAAAGGGAGTCCTTTCTTTCCGGAGACTACAAAAATCAAAGAGCATTTTGTTGCCTCTTGGAAATTCCTCTCTTTGCGACTGGGAGGCCACCCAATCCAACAGGGTTTTTCCATTATTATTATTATTATTATTATTATTATTATTATTATTATTATTATTATTAGAGTCCTCGGGCTAGCTCCGGCCGCCTCCTTCACGAGCTTCCGCGCGCACTCAGCACACAGCGTTTACCTGCGCTCGCCCCTGGACGCGGCGAGCGGGTCGCCCGGGCCTCGGGCCGCCTGCTCCCCGGGGCTCCGCGGTGGGGCTCCCGCGACGCCCGGCCCTGCGCGGCCGCCGAGGGCCGAGCCCGGCTCTGAACAAGCCCAGGCAAGCCCAGGCGGAGCCCGCTGCTGGGTCCTCCCTCCTGCGCGCGCCGCCCGGCCCCGGGGCGGGAGACGCGTCCCTGCTGCCCGAGCTCTCGGGGGTGGGTGCGCCGCGCACGGACCGGGCGCCGACACCGCCTCCACCTGGAGAGGGACGGGGCCGGGGCCCGGGTGGGGGACGGGGACGCAGGGGCCGGGGCCGGGGGCGCTGCGGGCGCCGGGTCCCGTCGGGGGATGGGGCGTGCGCGCAGCCCGGGGCGCGCGGCGGGGGGACGGCGCGCGCTCGGCCTGGGGGCGGGGGCCCCGGCGCGCGGGCTGGTCCTGGGCGCCCCGGCTGCGCTCCCCTGGCCTCCGCCCGGACGGGCCTCTCGGGGTCCGATGTCCCCGGCTCCACAGACATCGCGACCGTTCCGGGGGTTTCCTCGCCGGGTGAGGGAGGCGTCCCGAGTCTGGCAGGCCCCGGGGAGCTGGAAGGTCCCACGCAGCCCTGGACTCCAAGAGCCGGGAGAGGACTTCTAGGGCTAGGACCCGGCGCCCCGCCCCTACTCACCGCGCCCCCAAGTTCCGGCGCTGTGGGCCACTGGGGCGACAAGACTCGGCGCGTCTCAGGGCGCAGGAGGCTGGCGGGGGGCACGGGGAGGGAGAGAGGGAGGGGATCGGCCCGGCTGGGGGCCAGGTGCAGCCCTCACCCCCACCATCCGTAAAGGTTCCCCAAGACACGAACGCGGACGCAGGCCCCGAGGTCCAGCGCCGCGGGGAGGCGCCGGGGCAGATCGCGAGGCGCGCGCCCCTGATTCCCGCACCGCCCTGCGCGTGGGCGGGGCGCCCTTGGGGTCGGAGGACTGGCCATAAAGAACCCCTCTGCTGTGGGGAAGGGGCTCCCCGGCCTGGACCACCCCGCCCCTGGCCAGCATGGATCCCACCCAGTAAGACAAGGTCCTGCCCTCAGGGCCCTTGCTGGGACAAGCCGCCCCACCGCCCGCCATGCCCAGGTTCAAGGGGACGGGAGCACCCCGGGCCTCCCTCCGCCCTGGAGGTTGTTGCAAGACAGAAACCGCTCCCCCAGAAGCAAACCCTCCGCACAGACTCTCGCTCTCCCCCAAAATTGCTGGTCCCCGCGTGACGCAGTCTCGCCCAGAGACACGACTGAAGGGCGACGGTCTCCTTGGCCTCCGGAGGCAGCGGCTCCCCGAAGCGAGTGCGGGAGACGCATAGAGACTCATGGGCCCCCACCGCACCGGGAGAAAATGGCCCTGTTGTGACGCGCGGGGGCGGGGGCGGGGGACCTGCCGGGTGTGTGGCACGTTTGGGCACCCTGGAGGGAGCAGGTGTGGGCCAGGCGTGAGCCGCCCCATTGAGGGCTGAAGATACGAGGCTCACAGAGCTGAGTCTGCGTAGGGTCTGTGTCTCCCAGACTTTTCCAGGGATTCTAGGACAGAAAAGGAGAGAGCGCAGGAGCGGGGGGAGAAGGCTGGGGTGCTGGCGGATGGCTGCAGGTTGGCCTACCTTTCCCGGTACCAGCAGTGCAGGATTGGGGACAAGTCCATGGGGCAGCGGGGATGAGGAAGGCCCCCACATATCCTCAGAGACTCTGAGGGTTAAAGGAGACGGATGGCCGTGGAGGCAGCCCACGGTGATGGAAGGGAAAGGGGGTTCTAATCCTGACACGCTGTGTGACCTTGGCGATAATAATAACAGCTAACTTACTCTGGGTGCCCAGTGTGCCAGGGGTCATCCTACCCCCCACCCCCCAGTAATCTCATCCAATCTCAAAACAGTCCTGAGAGGCTGTGATAGCACTGCCCCCCCTTAGAGGCGAGGAAGCCGAGGACCAGGAAGGGAAAAACCAAAAGGTGAGTGAGGGGGAACCAGGACCCAAAGCCATGCCTTTCGGACCTGGAGCTTCATTCCTTAAGCAAATAGCTTAGCAAATAGCTTAGCCTCGTCAAGCCTAGGTGTGTACAGACAGTGGTATGGATTCAATGAAATGTGGAATGAATGAGCGAATGAATGAATGAATGAATGAATCAATCAATGAGCAAAATCCCGCCCCTGGGGGCGAGGGGAAGGACTGCACACAGCAGGCATTGTCATGCATTCAGTGGCTCATCCGAGGACCCTCTGGAGGCCCCAGGAGCATGATTAGTTGTCTGCTGCGTGCACGCGTCCCCATCGGGGAGCCCCTGCCCTCCCTGGCCCATTCTCGTTTCCCTTTCAGAGCCACCAAAGTGCCTTGACCTGGGCAGCTAACGAATGAACGAAGACACTTTGGAGGCACCCGTCCCCGGCAACCAGAGACGTGAAGTAACCAGATTCCTACCCACTTCCCTATCCAGAGAGGCCAAAACATACCCAGGCCTTTTTTTTTTTTTTGCAAAGGCCTCTCTCTCTCTCTCTCTATATATATATATACACCAAAATCTGTCTCATTTCTCCCCAAGCACCCCAAGGCACAAGGACACCCAGTCCGTCTGCGTTTCCTCTAGGGCCCATCTAGCACCTGGATATATACACACAGCCTTAACTTGCAAGCAAAGGAGGGGCTATGGAGAAAGGGGGCTACGCAGGTAGTATCAACGAACTTCAACGTGCACCCCAGGCTGTGCCACACACCCGTCTCCGGACGCACCTGCGAAACAGAGCTGCCCAGAGGCCTTCGGGTCTTAAATGCAACCACAGAGGCCCAGGCAGTCCTGCTCCCCAGTCAGCCTGCGGATTCATCGTGCCCCAACATGTGAGTTAATAAAAGGATAACAAAGATCACGGTGAGTATACCAAAACCCACTAAACTGTACCCTTTTTAAGTGGTGAACGTTATGGTCTGTGAGTTCTATCTCAGCAGGACAAAAGGAGCCCCCATTCTTCCTTACTGATTAAAGAAAGGTACGTGGCATGGACCCAGCAGGTCCCCGAAAGCCTCATCTGATTGTAGGTAAATGAGGGTCAAGCATCCTTTAGGTGGCGGCCAGGTTTCCCCTAACTGTGGCCGCCACAAGGGCAGACTCTTATTAAGCCTGAAGACAGGACGACAGGGACACCGGGCCCCAGAAGAAAGAAAGGGGTCCATGGGGAGGGGCTTTCTTCATCGTAGCCCTGATATCAGAGGGTCACTTGGTGAGGTGATGGTGGATGGGCCAGTTGTGTGTGTGTGTGTGTGTGTGTGTGTGTGTGTGTGTATGTCTGTGTGTTGCTCGGGGAAGCCCACCTAGCACTTCCAAAGCCCTTGTGTCACCAAGCACAATGTCCAAGGCCCCATCTCTGAATAAGGAAGCACAACTTGACTTGCTGGGTTGGTGAAGAAATCACCCCCAGATTAAAAATAACATAAATGTAAGACGTCAGAACGCTATACAAAGGGAAGGATTGCTTTGAACTGCCTACTCATCGCTGTGCTGACTGGGCATTTTAGCTAAACATAGCCTTATGGTTCTGTTCATGTTCCCGAAGTCGCTCTTTGGCTTATGCATCAAATCAACCTTTTTTCCTAATTGAGGACAGAGAGGGTCAGCTTACTCCTAGGAGATGTTTATCTACCGATCGATGGATCGATCGATAGATGGTCAATATGTACACATAACATATATAACTTAGCTACCCTTTATCGAGCCTATATTATAATACATGTTCTGCAGACTTGATCTCATTGGGTCCTCCATGAACCTTCTGGCATTATGCCCATTGAGCAGGCGATAAACAGTCTCAAAGAGGCTTCAGTCTACGTCCTTGTCTAAAGCCATACAGCTTATAAGTGCCAGACCTGGGATTCGGGTCTCTGCGGGATCCCAAAGTTGGGGCAGTTAGCCTCAGCACACAGGGGTGCTGTTGACAAAGGTGCTGGCACAGGGGGAAACCCCCCTCCATCCTTATTGGAAAGAAAACTCCCCGACCTTGAGTCCAGAGGAGTGAGACTTGCCCAGATCTGTTTGCCGCCTGCAGCTTTTGTAAATACATACATCTAGCACCTCCCATTTCTCCAGCTCAGAGAGAAAACTAGGACCAGTTTCCTTTTAATATCCAAACTGACGATGGCCCCAACTCCCATCCTAAGGATCGTGGGCAGCAGCAGCTCAACCCCAAGGCTCCTGTCCTGGGTACCGCCCCCGCTGCCCCTTCAGAGGACACCCGAGGCGGTCAGGTCACTGGTCTGCTGTTTTCCCAGGTGCAGTTGGGTGCAGTGATGGAGGAAGATGCTCCTCTCTCAGACAGGGCCAACCCACGACCCTCGATGGCACAGCTGTTTCCTCATAGGACGCTTGCTGACCCATCTATTGGATCATTATGTGATCTAATACGTTAGGGGGTCTCTCTCGGCCAGGCTTGGGGCCCAGTGCAGTACTTTGTTTAAGCCTCACAATAACCTTAAGGGCAGGTTAGGTACCTTGTCCAAGCTCGTGAGTAGTAGAGCTGGGATGGGAGCCTGGGTGGTCTGTCTGCAGAGTCTGCCGTCAGCCCCCGTATACGCTATGGTGGCCCCTGGGTACCAGGGCGCTCTCAGGTCACCTCTTTCTCTAGGAGTTCCTAGTCCCTGGGGTTGGCTTCAGACAACGTGACCCTCAGACACCTCGCCCTTTGAGGTGTGTTCCTTCCTGTCAGCTGACCTCATGGGGGCCACCCCAGCCCATTCCAGATACTTCAAAGGTCTGGGATGCCACCCTGTCCCCAAGGCTTATTGGCCCCATTGCAAGTTTCCAAATACCTTCCGACAATCTTTCTTACCTGAGTCTGACAGATCTGACTTCCCCACCCACTGGGGCGAGGGAGGCAGCACAGAAGGTTGCTTCTGTTCTCCCACCTCGTCACGGTCACCGATGACCTCCCTGCTGCTAAACCCAACGGTCATTTCCAAGGCCCCATTGTGCTTGACCCATCAGCATCGCTGGACGCAGCTGGTCTCTCCCTGATATCTGAAACGCCTTCCTCCCTCCTGCTCTTCCCTGGTTCTCACCTATTTTGCTGACCACTCCCTCTTGGTCTCTGTTGGTTCTTCCTCTAGCCCCCCACTCTCTTGGGGTCGACCCCCAGGGGTCGGCTCACCTACATTCCCTGAGCGATTTCATCGAGCCTCATGGCTTGATGACTCCAAAGTTCATATCTGCGGCTGCCATCTCCCAGCCAACCTCCAGAGCCAATTGTCAATTTGAAGTTCCACGGATGGGTAACAGGGATCTGAACACGTGATAGATCCTAAACTAAAGTCCTGACTGCACCCCAACTCCCCGAATGCCCCTCTGAAGTCTCCCCATGTCCAGACACAGCATCCCTTTCCTTCCGGTGCTCTGGCCAAAACCCTCTCAGTCCCTCCTTGGCCTCTGTCTCTCTTCCCCGACATCCAGTCCATCAGCACGGCCTGCTGGCTCCACCTTTGAAATACCAGGATCTAGACCCTTCCCAGCTGCTTCTCCTCACACCCATGGCTGCCACGCTTGTCCAAGCCACTCCCACTCTCTGACCTTGTCGTAGCCTAACTGGTTTCACTTGGCACTCGCTCCCCAAAGTCAGCCCTCGACACGGCATCGAAGAGCAATCTATTTAGGATGGAGTCTGATCACATCGCTCAAAACCTCCCGGTGGCCCCTCACCTACCTCACTCAGAGTCAAAGCCAAAGTCCCTTCTGCGGCCGGAAGGGCTCCAACGAACCAGCCCCCTGCCAACTCATGCCCTTGTTTCTCTCTACTCTGTCCTGCTGGCTCTGCTCCAGCCGCATCAGCCTTGCTGCTCTTGGAACGCACCGAGAAGTCCTCTCCCCGTCCCTGAGAACCAGACTGGGGCCCAGGGGGACAACGTTCACTGTCTTTCGTCACCACCATCCTCCTTACCAACAGGCAGTGAGAACCGGGGTCTGTCACCATGAAGCCCGGTCCCATCCTGGGCCCCCAGGGAGCCGCTGGAGGGACTGGTACTAAGGGTGATCTTAGCCCCAGAATTATAATACCTATTCCTAACAGCCGAAGACTCAACAATTCTCTCCTAATTTGGCAAATGCTAACAGAAGCACGTTATTTCTGATAACCACAGATAACCACGTTATTCTACTGATTAATCGGAAGGAACAGAAAGGAGTAGGAACCCCGTGCCAGTAGGAAGTGTGGATTATTCTGCAGGGGAGAGAGAGAGTCATCCGCTGAAGGGCGGGTCTCAGAGAAGGCCACATCCGGGCCTTCAGGTCACAGAGTTGGCAGTGCTGTGGAAGTGCTGAGGACAGGGGGGACCCCTGTGAAACAGGGCGGGTGTTGAAGAGACACAGTCACGGGTGGAATGGGCGCCTACCCACGGCGTCCCTGCTAAAGGATGGCCAAGGTCAACAGAGAAAGCCAGAAAGAAAGGCACCCAGACCCCAGACACAGAAATATTCCCGACACGCAGACAACAGGGACGACTCTTACGAATGACACAAGTCTCCATCCTTAGTGGAACCCCTGTTCCCTACCCAGCCAACGCTCATCTTCAATCTTTTGGGCGGACACTACCAAGCTATATATTTGTAGTCTTTGCCCCTTTCACTGTCGTTAGCCACAGACCAGCATCACCCACGTGTTTCTATAAATAGGAAGAAGAACGCTTAGCACAGCCCTCAGAAAACCGAACCAGTGTCCATCGCATTCCCGCCCGGAAGAGGTAAAGCACACTCACAGGACACTCCTTTGCTGGAGCCGCGTCTGTCCTACGTGCCGGGAAGGGTCGTCTTGGGAGAGCAGCCACTTTTGGCCTCCAGAGACCTAGGGAAGCAAAGAGGCAAAGCAGTTATGCAAACCAAATCTATTCCAGGGTCAGGTGAGCAGGGAGGTGACCTACAGGGACCTGGCTGTCTGCTCAGGTCTCCCTCCCAGCCTTCTCTGCCCGGGGTGATTTGGCTGTTAGGAACCTCTCCTTTGAGTTAAGGCATTCCCCAGGAGATGCCACACAGGGCTTGTCCCTTCCAGAGGCCTATGGACATGGGTATCCCCAACAGAGTGTGCAAACTTCTGAGGTAGGAGAGACAGGTCAGAGACAAAACAAATATGGCGTCAGGCCGCCAGGCTGAGCAGAAGTGCTATGGAGAGGCTCCTTGGTGACTTGGGGTCCCTACGGGGACGCCTGGGAGGTCAGTGGTGTGAAGGCAGTGGGTTAGCATCAAAGACAAGTTCACAGTTTTATCATGAGCCTGCCCTACCTCCTCTCCTTGGGTTGTGAAGAAAACCCAAATTCGTACTTTTGGAATAAAACCACTTATGCCTGGTCTGCTGTTGTAAAATAAGCACATTGATGACACAGAAGGGAGCCCGGTGTCTCCGAGACCGTGGATGGGACTATTTTCAGCATTCGGGCTGTAGGGCAAGGTGACCTTCAGACCACAAGGGGTATTGCCTTGCACGTGGCAGGACCTTTCAGAGGACGTGAGACACCCCCGGGCCAGTGCCACATCTTAGGGGACCTGGGGATTTACAAAATGAGGACATGTCAAAACAGGGTTAGAGAAAGGCACATTTGAGTTTTTAAAATGGAATTCTTGTAGTGCGTGTGCTACAAATACGGGAGAACTAGACTACTTACTAGAAATGATATTAAAAAAACCTGAAGGCCCTTTTTGCACATGAAGCTCAGGCCGAAAGCCTCACCCCCGGCAGATGGGCCTCTTGAGAAAGCAAGTGACAGGCCCTGCAGCACGAGCCTAAGGACCAAGCCTGGACAGGTCAAGCAGCTGGGCTTCTAAGCTCAGGTGATCTAGCACACTGGCAAATGTCCGAGTGTCCACACGTGACCGGGTTCCAGGAGGGAGGAGGCAAAGGCAGAACTGGAACCGTCAACTTTACCACTGAGGAGTGACCTCTGTCCCTTGGTGCTTTGCCACCCTATTGTCATACAGTGAAGTGCTGTTGAGTTTAAAGGCAGGACCGTACCTTGTGCTATTTGACCCAATTCTGATGTCACTGGGTGCCCCATAAATATTTGTGGGGTTGAACCAGATTATCAAGAAGGTACTATCAAGAATTCTTTGGGAGATATAATAATTTTTCAGTGCCAGAGAGTCAAATAGTTATGTGTTGTTGCCTCTTGGTCCCATTTGAGGTGGCCTTAGTCATATTTCTCTGCTAACTTCATCCGCTCCTGTCAAGTCAAGCTAAACACCACCTACATCTTAACGAGGGGTCTGGCAGGTCTCCTGCTCCGTGCCAATGACACCCACAAGCGTGTGCTGTGTACACGTTAACACAACATGGCCTAAACTGGAGAATTAAGAAATTACCGCCTGGTTATGAGAACAACTAACCTATAAGCCATATTTTACCGTAGAGAAGAGAGGCAATCTCACGATGTAGGCACGTGGGCTATCTTTTAGATAATCACAGTAATCTGCCTCCAAGTAGCCGAAACCCGTGTGTGTGTGTGTGTGTGTGTGTGTGTGTGTGTGTGTGTATGTGCGCACGCACGCCACAAGAATTCTGTTTTAAAAACTCAAATGTGCCCAGAGATCTTGCAAATGGACCAGAGTGCTCAGTGAGTGTAGCGTTGCTGCTGGGCTATTTCATCTGTCCTTTGCCACCCATCAAAGATGGTCAGCCTTCCTGGGAATATTGCTAAGTGTCATCCTAAGATGACAGATGTGCAAACAACTACCCCAGCCAGTTCCAAGAAATGATAACGGCGAAAGCCACAGCACACCCCTCTGCAGCGTGTCCCACGATTGCTTTGTGAGAGTCCCAGGTGACAGGTGGGATGACCTGGGAGGTGACACAGATCCTGAAGGGCAGAGGGATTTCTAAGTAAGATTTCTGTGTGTATTAATTAGTCAAAACAACATCCTGATCAGCTCTTCTGCCTGAATGCATGGGATCATATAAAACTAAACGCCCCCTTCCAAAACGCAGCTCGGTTTCCTTCCCGCGTCCTCAGAAACCCTCTGCTGGAAGAAGCCTGAATTACAACACTAATACCCTGACCGGAAGCCAGCCGCCACCAGGCTCAAGGGGCCCAATTTTCCAGAACCGAAAGGGAGGAACTATAAAAGAAGCCCCACGCTTCCCGCACCCCCATGAGACTTGTAAACGGGACCAGCTACGGATGTGCCAAAGGCAGCATTCGGTTCCCAGAGCAGCGCCCCCTGGTGTCCGTAAGTTCTGTCCACAGTTCTCAGGACCCCAGGTCTGTGTCACCTCTGGATCCCCAATTTCCTTACCTTGTCCTACTTCACCCGAGTCAGGGTGCCTGATGGGTCCAGCACTGATGGCTTCATCCTCGTCCCCACATGCCAGGTCGGTACATGTCTGCTCTGTGCTTCCTGGGTCCTTGGGCAAACCGGTTTCCTCTTTGGGCCTCACGGTCCTTCTCCCTGGGCGTGAGGCTGGAGCCCGATGAGTCCTCGGCGTCTTTCCTTCGTGGGTCCACAGCTCGCGTGCAGAAGAGGGCGGACGGGCTCTGCTCCTTCGTCAGATCTGCAGAGGATGCGAACGGCAGAGAAGCTGCTGACTCTGCAGTGGGTGAGAAGCAAAACGGCCAGCGGGGCAGCGCCACGGGTCGGGGTCGGGGTTGGGGGTCTGGCCCCGGGGCCCTAGGGCACCCGCAGCATGCTGACACCTTTGCCCGCTGTGCCTTCCCCAACGCCCCCCCCCCGAGTTCCTGGGACTCCTCGTCTTCGGGATTCTGGGCGCTGCGGCCTTACCAGGGGAGCACCACGAGTGTCCCGTGTCCAGCCGACCACCAGGCCCACCACTGGTTCTCCTGGCCCTCACTCTTTCTGTATAAATTTGTCTCTGCAGGAGCTATGGGGCTGGCCAGCTGGCACTGCCCGGAGGGTACAGGGCTCGCCCCTGGAGAGCCACCTATCCCCACGTCCTCAGAGAGAAGATGCAGCTGCAGTGCTGTGTCTGTCCCAGGCTGAGCAAAGGGGGCTCCTGGTGTCAGTCCTGGGGCAGCCACAGGCCTGGGCAGCCCCAAAAGACTGGTGACATCGGCTCTGAGCAGGGTCTCTGCCATCTCCGCCCCCCCTCTCCCACGTCCCTCCCCATCCCAGGGCAGGCTTGGAGGGAAGGGGACCTCCGAGGTGGGAAGGGGCAGCCGCCGGTACCCGGTCCTCCCGCAGATGTCCAGGGGCCCAGACGGCGGGGGGCACCGGTCTCTAAACTGTCACAACCGTGGACAGCCCCAGAAGAGCAGGCTCCTGTGCATAGCGTGACATCACTTCCCATCGAGCCGGGAGACGAGGCTTTTGCCAGGAACAGGCCCCTGGGGGCACCTGGGACAGCATTTTCCCGAGGCTGGCATAAAGGATGGCCTGCAGCAAAGGCTGCTATTCTGGGCTCAAGGTGGCGTCTGGACCCCCTGGGACTGGACTGCCCCCCTCTGTCCCCGGGCCCCTGGCTGGTGCCACCTAAGGCCCTCACGGCACTCAGGAGGGTGGGCAGCTACAGGACCCCCCCCACACACACCCACACATTTGCTGACTCCGCATCACTCTGCAGGGAGGCGGGACTCCCCCCGTTTTCAACTCTATGACCCCGGGAAAAACCGCCTTCCTCCCGCCTTAACCCGTCGTTTCCCGCCTGTCCCAGCCTTCCTCGGGGGAGCATTCTAGAACAAGGTCCAAGGAGGTCCCTTTGCCCTACCCGGGGGCGGAGAGGCGGGGGTGGCTGAGATGGAAGCCCCCTCCTCACCCCCCAGCTGGAAAGGCCTCCTCGCGTTCCGAACCGGCGTCCGGGGTGCGGAGTCGGAGGGCCAAAGCCAGGCCCGGGACGCAGCCCCCTCCACCCACCCCAAAGCCCTCGCCGCCCAAGCCAGGGGCCGGCCGGCCGCCCTTCCACAGAGGCCTCCGCACGGCGCGCCGCACATTGGAGGGCACCCAAGGGCCTGCGGAACGGCCGCTGCCGCAAGGGCCCCCGCGTCCCACGCGGGGAAGGCCGCCTGAGGCCCCAGCGCTCAGCCCCGGGAAGGGTGGTGTCAATAAAAGCAAAGCCTCGCTCCCTGCACCCCAGTCGGGGTCCGGTCTCAGCAGCGCTGGCTGTGGCAGCCGCCGGGAGGGGCCCCCCGGGCAGGCCCAAGCAGAGGTGCAGGGGTGCAGGGGTGCAGGGGCGCAGGGACGCAGGGGTCAGGAGCTCAGGGGCATAGGGGCGCAGGGGTGCAGGGGTGCAGAGGCGCAGGGGCGCAGGGGCGCTGGTGTCAGGGGCACAGGGGCTCAGGGGCGCAGGGTTGCAGGGGCGCGGGGGCGCAGGGGCGCAGGGGCGCAGGGGTGGGTGCGGCCCGACTGCTGCGGGCCGCACCGTGGGACGCTGCGGCCCGCAGCAGCCGGCACTGCTGACTTGGCCCTCACAGTGGCCGGCGAGGAGGGCGGGGGCGGGGGGCGCGTCCTGCAGCAGCTCCCAGCTCCCGGCTCCCACCCTCTGCGCAAGGAGACCCGGGGGGGCCCAGCAGCCAGGGCTGTGCCGGCCACGGCCGGGGCAGCTGACCGGATGGGAGAGGAGAGAGCCAGAGAAGCCCTGAGTCAGCATGGTGCATTGCGAGGAGTCCCTGGGCCAAGACGCACACGCCCTGGACCGGCCCCTGCAGGCGCAGCGCGCGCCTCACTCAGGGACCTGCTCCAGCCTCGTCTTCCCCCCTCAACAGTGACTGGGCTAGACCCCTCCCTGCCCCGAGTCCTCTGGGGGACGGAAAGGTAGAGAATTCCTTCTAAAGACCAGCCAGGGGCCCACATCACCCCTTAAATGTTCCTGTGGGGTCACGCTCAGGCGGTGGGGATCTGACCCCGTGGGGGCTGGGCCGGGGCGAGTCTTGCCCTGACGCCCACCCTCCCGCAGCCCCACAACTAGTGAGCCCTACATGGGGCGCCCGGGCTTTGTGAGGGTCATCACCAGTTGCGCTGGATCTTCCCCCCCCAACAAAACCTGGGAGACGCCGGCACCTCCCGGGCCTGGACCAGCTCTCCCCTCGCCAGCTCCTCGGCAGCTGGCTTCCCTGTTTCGCCCCAGAGACAAGGGCATCCAGGGACCAGCAGGAGCTGAGGCCCTCCCCCACCTGTCTGTCTGTCTGTCTGTCCCTGAGGGTCTGCTGTCACCCTGGCTGCTTTGACCCCGACTGCCTTGATGTGGTCACTTGGGCCGCTGAGGGAAGGAGGCCCCTCGCAATGAAAGGCCCGCAGAGTCCCTCACGTAGCGCAGACCAGCAGCGCGTGTCGGTCACCTGTGAGCCCCGTGCGGTCAGAGCTCCTGCGGGGACCAGGCATTAGTGGACACAGGAGGAAGCTAAGAGCCAAGAGCAGCACTGGCTTCGTGGGCATTGACAAGAGGCCTGTCTCTCAGCTGGGTCCGGATAGAAAGGGATTACTTCCAGGTATAAAGGATGCTCTTTTGTCATCCAGGCTGGGCAGGGAGGCACCAGATGGGAGAGGAGTTAGCCTGGGCATGCCAGCTTTGTTTCCTCGCTCCCCAGGGTGGGAGAGGCCCCCCGACACCTCTATCCCATGGATGAGGAAAAATTCGTCATTTGTACAAACGGCACATCCTAGCAGCCTCCGGGGGTGGAGGTGGGGGTGGGGGGCAAGTTCTACCTGATGCACAAATAAGGCTCCATCTGCAGCCCCACACAGTGCTGACCTCAAAAGACCCCAGTGAGTAGGATCCCAGGGACTCGTCCGGGTGCACTGGGCGCGAATGTTTCACATTTCGGGACATTCGTCTAGAAATATAAGGCTGCTGCGTCTCACTCGAGGGGTTCTACAGACACACAGCTCACGAGCAGGGGCCAGGGATGGCTTTCAACACACAGGGGATGCATCAGCAGTGAGTAGAGCCAGCCGAAGGGCTGTGAGGAACAGAACGGGGGTGTCGGAAGTAGAGAAGTGGAAGGCTCTCCTGGTCTGGGGGAGGGGGCGCCCCCACCTGCTGCATGCTTTTCCAGTGGACGCAGTCGCGCCATCTAAGACCTGCACCACGTCTGAGGCTGCGCGTTTCCCCAGAGACGGAGGGCTGGGTCTGGACGGGGCACCTCTCGTGCCCCGGAGGGGGGCCGCCTTGCTGGAGGGCAGGCAGGGTTTCCTGCCGATGAGCCTCCAAGCCTGGCTCCTGCCTACAGCAAGACCCTCCGGGCCAGGCAGGAGCCCTCGGCCGTCCTGACCCGTTGCCAGCCTCCGACTGCTTGCTGTTTCCAGGGCTTGCCTGGGTAATTCACACCTGAGCGATCGGAGATGATTTATTGTGAGACCTAAAGTTGTTTTTTTTTTGTAAAAACAAAATCCCCGAAAACCTCAAACTACCTTTTCACTTTAGGAAGCGCTTCAAGGAGCTCAGCCCTTCCAGCGCCTGGGACCACCTGGGCAGATGCCACCGCTGGTCCTGCAGGACGTCGCCGCCAGGACGGACCCTGGCCCAGCACCGCCTGTCTGGGAATGCCACCCCAGCCGTGCCGGCCTCGCAGCTCCTCCCACCAGCACCTACTGAAGCAGCAACTGGCTTCCTGCCTGTCCTTTCACTGGATGGGGAGGAATCGGGCCCCCAGAGACTGGAGCTCAGGAGCCTAGAGCTGCTCGTGCATGTCCCCAGAAAGAGCCACCGCCAGCGTGTGCTCTGTGCTGCTTCTGTGCCGTCTCCAGCTAGATGAGTCCCTCACGGAGCCCCCACAAGCGCCTGGCACCCCGCACGTCCTCATTCACCACCTCCTGCTAACACAGAAGGGAATTCATCCCTTCTTAAATGCTGCAGCCTCCTTCCCTGCGGTCACAAGTCCTTGTTTTGAGTTTCCCTCCACAGCTCATCTCAGTACACCCAAACGACTAAAAAGCTCCACCCCCCGGTTAATAAGGCCGTGAAGGCTGCATCTGTGTCCCCAGGGTTCCAGCCAGGCTGGCAAGCTCACAGCAGAGATCCACCGAATTCTCCAACCCAATTCCACACGGCTCAGAGAGCCAGTCAGCCAGACGCAAACGCACGCACCAAGGCAAAGAGACTCAGCTTGAACTCGTCTAGAAAGAAGTCTGCGGGGGTCCCCGGCCCCCCGCTGGTGGGAGGGAAACCAACCCAAAGTAAGCTCCTGACAGGGCTTTGAATTTTGCCGGGGGCTGAGTACTCCCCAGTCCGAGGGACCCTACAGGCTGACCCACGAGTGGGTGTCCCTTCCTCCGGCTCCCTCCTCCCGCTGCCAATGCCGCTGCCGCTGCCGCTGCTGCTGCTGCTGCTGCTGGTGCTGGTGGTGCTGCTGGTCCGCAGTCACTTGAAGGAGAAAGATTTCGCAGTACGGCATTCTTAAAGCTGCAGTGTCCAAATTCTCCTTCAAATCCCCAGAGTCACGGACGCCCGCTCACTTACCGGGGTCCTTCGCAGAGGCTGGGTGGGCAAGGAGATGGAGGACAGGGGGGGCTTGGAGAGGCCAGGCGGGTGGGAACCAGAGAGGCGCAGACTCCAGCAAGGGTGACGAGGAGAGGCTGCCTGCAACGTGGTAGCCGCTGCAGCTAACCAGGTTGCTGGGACCGCAGGAGGACCGCAATGGAGAAGAACTATTTTTTTTGGAAATCCTAAAACCCCCACCCAAATTTCCTCCACGAACTTATGCTCTTGTAGCCCAACTAAAAACACAAGGTGCCAACCAACGTGAGAACGAAACACCCATCTGAAGATAACAACAATCCGACCAGCATTTTAAAATTATTTTGGAAACACTGGCTCCTGTGAGAGCGACTGACTCAGCTGTCCCCACGCTGTGCTGTGCTGTGCGGCTGGAAAGCCAGGCAGGCGGGGAAGGACCTGGATGAAGTTCATGGAACCCAGAGTTACTGCAAAGTGCAAGGAGCCGGCTGCACCTTCCTCGCAGAGGACGCTTTTGAAAAAAAAAAAAAAAACCCAAGGAAAAAGGATCTTTGTGGCAGCTGCCTATGGGGTGCATAAAAGGAGCAGCTCTAGCCCCCGGAAACCCAAACACCCATCCCTGAAAGTTACCTCTCTCCTCTGCTCGCTGGGGGTTGGCGGTCCTGCCCGGATGCGGGCAAGTTGCAGACTGCTGCTGGGGAGGGAGGGAGGACCCGAAATAAGAAGTGTCAGCTGGGTCCCTGCACCGAAATGAAATGATGCCGGGACTCTCGCGGCTGCAGGCGGCCGGTTTGGTCTGTCCCCCTCCCCCCACCCCGCCGGTTTAATTTAAACCTCTGACACTGCAAGATGCCCGCGCCTACTGAGACACACACATCTCCAAAGAGCCTCCTCCCTTCCCCACTCTTCCTCACTACCAGGTCCACGGCTTTGCTCCACCCCCCTGCATCGGTTCACCTAAGATGCTTCTCTTGCAAAAAAAAAAAAAGAGCTGGACTGCAGAATTCTTAATGCCTTCTTTTTCTGGGGCCACATTTTGCAGAAGGTGTGACTTGTTCAGAAGTTCACAGGGAATGACAGCCTGAGCCCCAGGAAGGAAGAGAGGCAACGAGTGACAGTGTGTTTTGCTCCAGACAGGTCCACGCCACACTTCCGTGGAAGGGGTAGACAGACTCAGGGTGACGAGGATAGGAAAATTCCTCTCCGTCTGCCGGCGGATTTTCGACAGCTTGGGACGTCTCTCTCTCTCTCTTTTTTTTTTTTTTTTTTTTTGCTTTCCCTCAAGAAAACCCCGTTGAGAAAACATGCGTGCACGTTTTGTGAAATGTACGAACGAGGTCGCCACAGAGTGTCCATTCTATCCGGACGTGTCTATGAGTCTTAAAGTTTTGGTTCTGCCTCTGTGTGAGTTAATAGCGCTTCGGAAGGAGACAGGAATTTCTTTGGGGAAATTCCAGGAGACAGAAGCGCTTTGAATGCAGATGCGGTTAAAACGGTGCATCCTAATATAAGCATCACGAGAAGTGATGCAGTGTAGATAAACCGAGCGGTGGCAGAGGGAGAGAAGTAGGTGTCCCCCAGATTTTGAATTTGATATCGGCTCGGAGCCTGAGGAGGACAGAAAAGGAGAGAGTGAGTGTGTATGGGGGGGGGGGGTGGAGGGCAATAAAGACTCAGAAATAAATGGTTCAGAAGGACCAACTGCATCCATCCACGGACGTCTCGTTACTGAAGGGAGACTGGTGTGTGACTTGTGTCTGAACAGGCAGGCTGGGAGGAAGGGCCCCGCCACCTGCGTCCTGCCTGGGACACGCAGGGCCACCCTGCTGCAGTGCACCACGGCCGCCCTCCGCCACCTTCCTCACCCGGGCGTTGGCAGACAGGTGAGGCCGGGCTGCTCGGCGGTGCCGGCAGGCAGAGCCAAGGCCGGCTCCGGCCAGGCAAGCTGCTGGCACTCCCCTCCTCCATGCTGCACGATGCAGGGGGGTGGCCACGGCCCCGTGGAGTGTCACAGTGGAAGGCGCCTCCGAGGGCATACAGCTCGATCCCTCCATTTCTCAGACGGGGAAACTGAGACCCAAGAAATGGCAGGGCCTCACCTGGCCGGTGAGAAACACAGCATTCGGGTCTCCAGATTCTTTGTACTTGTCATCATCCCTGGTAGATGAGCCATCGGCCCCTGCCACGTCCTCACGTGACCTTGAGGATGACCTCTCTGCGTGGCTATTTAGTTTTTCCTCCATAGATGCTATGCAGACTTAGGCCAAGGAATTTCAACTCTTTGAAAGCAGGGAAAATACCGAGCAGTGTTCTTGTCGGCAGAGGTAAGAGCCTACACAAAGCTTAGGGACCAAAGCTAGGTCCTCAGGCCCCTCCAACAAGGAGACCCAGACTCACACACTGGCAGCTTAAAGCCACAGGAGCGTGTCGTCTCGCAGTTCTGGAGGCTGAGAATCTGAAATCAAGGTGTGTGTTGGGTCCCTCTAGAGCCTGGGGGAGGGCGCCAGGCCTCCCTCCTCGTTTTGGATCTGCGCATGCATCACTCCAACCTCCCCATCTTCCTCTTCCTCCCTTTCCTGTTCGTCTCTTCTCTCATTAGGACATTGGTCATTAGATTTAGGGCCCACCCTAATCCAGCATGATCTCATCTCAAGATTCTTAGTTACATCTGCAAAGACCCCAGACAAGGTCGCATTCACAGAGCCCAGCTAGACGCACGTTTTGGGGAGCAGTGGGGTGTGGCGGGTAGGGGAGCAATCATTCAACCCCACTGCACAGTCACGTGAAAACCAACAGCAACGCAATGTGACGGCCGCCCATCCCCGCCAAACCTCCGCGGGCTGCGACACGGCGCCTGTGGGCAGAAGTTGGTAGCTGCGTCTTCTTTCTAAGCGCTTTGCTTGTGTTGGCTTCTTCGATTCTTACGACGACCCTTGGAGGCAGGTCCCGCATCATCGCTTCCGCGTTACAGTCAAGGAAACTAAGGCACGCACAGGGTTTAGCTCCCGCAGCTACCGAGCGGCAGGATTTGGGCCGCCTGGCCCCGGGATGTGTGCTCCTCACCGTCTTTTCTGCCTCGGTGCTGGGCCAGCAGATTCTCCTCCCTCTCAGCTTGACAGCATTGATTTTTTCTATCCAAGCCACATCTCCGCCTTGCTTCTCCTCCAGATATTTATTGGACGTCTCTGCCGTGCGCTCTGCGCCGATCTGACTTCGGAGTCGTCCCTTAAACACGCTGGAGGGAATCGGGAGAGCTCGTTGTGCACACAAGCGCACAATACAAGGTCATCCTGAGAGTGAGGAGGGATCTCGGTGCACACCCAACTTTGTCGCCCAGCCAGGAACGAAACACCTGCTGGTCCATCGCGGGCGTGAAGCAAGCGCCCGTTTTTAAGCCAAAACGAAAGAAGCAACTTAGGAACAAGGGTGATCTTTTGCAACTGTTCCCGTTTGGGGGTCCTTGTGTTTTCCCTGCTTTTCCTAGGCTATTTTATTTTATTTGTTTAACTAATCTGGTGATTCTTTCTCTTTGCTACAAAAACAAGTGCTAACACGTTAGATTTCTTCTCAGTCCTAACATCCTCGTAGCTGTGGCATGCAAATGACCCTGTCGACATAGACCTTGAAAAATACAGCGTGCACGTCTAGCCCCTCCCGGCCGCGTGGATCCCCACTCGCCAGGACGGAAGGCAGGTACCCTGCCGGTGTTTTTTCATCGGTGGCCTTATGCGGGGTTAATATGCAATCATTGCGCTGTCTCTTCCGTTCAGTGGCCGCTGTAGAAAACTAGGTTAGACCGAGGGGAAGTGTTCTGTCTGGAAGTTATTCTCAGATATGACTCTCGGGTCGGGCTCGGGATCAGACAGAGTCCCCAAAGGAAGGGCCGGGCTGGGAGATAAGCTCGAGATGGCCATCTGCCTCGGTCCCTGACCTTTAGATAGCAAAACATCTGGGTCGGGACGGGGAACGTTCAATACATCGTGGTGGCTTTTCTCTCCGGGTGAGTAAATCCTCCTGCGATGAATGCCATGTGTTTGGCGTTTTCTCTACCCACACACAAACGCCATCGCCGGGGAGGGGTCCGGGGAAACTGAAGGCTTTTTTCCTGCCTTGAAGCTCCTGCGTCATGCACGGTGATAACTGCGTCGTGCTGAGTTCATCCTGCTTTGAGCAGTGCCATGTGAGGGCACAGGGATGACAAAGCCAAATGCATTTTATAATTAGTAAGAACCTTTCCACCCAAAACAGTCACATTGTTTCTTGTTCCTGCTTTTTCATCCTTGGCTGCGGGATGGCCATCTCCTACCCTCTCACTCTGCCTCCCAGGATATTGAACCATAAATACGCCGATATCAGATCTGCCCGCTGACACACGTACCCTGTGCCGTTTCTCCCCTGTGCGTTAAAAAAAATGTTTATCGGCGCCTACTGTGTGCAGAGCCCTGGAGAGATACAAATTCCACCCACACCGGCATAGGGGTGAATTACACTCCATAGATCGTCCCTGTGTCTCTGTAAAGTGCTGGAGGCTCATTGGCTTAAGCTGAGATTCCTCCCAAGGGTGTCTGTCTGTGTTTAACCGACAAATGAAGATGCTAACTGCAAAGGGATGACAGAGGCACCTTGGGGTACCAGCCGCCAGGTGAAAAATATTTTCAGTGCAAGGAAACCTGCCTGGGGTCCTTGAAATGACCCCCTTGGCTACGAAACCCGCCTCTCTGGGTCTGTGCCCAAATGTCCCCCTATCAATCCTTTCTTCGCAATGGCCCGCCAGCACCACCCCCTGGCCCTCTTTTGCTGGCTTCGGTTCTCTCCCGAGCAGCTATGTGAGCGCCTGACTCTGCACGCTTGTTTGTTGATTTGTTACTATTCGTCTCCCTGCAGCACAACACAACCTCCCCCAGAGCCGAGAAGTTGGCGGTTTCGTTCCCTGCTGTGTCCCCGGCACCAGCACAGTGCCTGGCACACAGTAGGGCTCCACACATATGTTAAAGTGGGTGAATGAATGAATGAATGAATGAACGAATGCATCTTTTTTTTTTTTTTTTTGGCGCTCAGTGGTATCCTTCCTCAATTGCAGGCAAACCCGTGCCCTCCGTCACTTAGGGACTTGTAATGTCCCCTCCGAGTGATAGCTGGCTTCTAACAGCCCACACGACAGCTCCGCAGATCTGTCTGTCAGTCGTGGAAGCCATACCTGCCCGTTCCAGACGGACAGGTGCGGGGAAGGGCTGGCTGAGCCGGCTCCCTCTGCACTGTGCGCCCTTCAGAGACGCCCCTCACCTCAGAATGCCATGCAGACGCCTTCCCAAGGCCCAGAAGGCTGCGGGGTCTGGCCTTGCTCCCACCCCCACAGCCTTCCCCTGGCCCCCCTTTCCGTCCCGCTCAGCCCCAGCAGCGGGGACCTCCTTGGGGTCTTTGAAATGTCCCTGGAAGGCCCTCCCCGCACCCCCTCTCCTTCAGGCATCACCCTGGCTGCTCCTCCGAGAGCATCTTTTTTAACTGGTCCCTGGAGCAGCTCTTGTCTCCTTGTCCCTCCTCCCCTTCCAGACAGTCCCCAGAGCCCGGCCTTCGTGCCGCCTGCCATTCTCCGGTTCATCCATCCACTCAGGTCCTGTCTCCTCTCCGGAGGATGACCGCGTTCCTCACGGAGCTTCCCCTGCCCAGAAGGGTCCCCCACACCCACAAAACCCGCAGCAGCGACGTCTGTCGTGTGAGGGGACGGAGGACTGCCTGCGGGCGCTCGGCTTACTGCTGCCTCTGTTTGCACACCTGTGTGGACGTGCTCGGTGACCGTCACAAAGGGCCACGGCGGAGGCGGCCTACACAACAGAAACTTGTTTTCTCGCAGTTCTGGAGGCTGGAGGTCCGAGACCGAGGCGTCACCAGGGCTGGTTTCTCCCGAGGCCTGGCCCCTCCTCTCGTCATCTCCCTGCGTCCTCACGCGGTCGTCCCTGTGTGTGTGTCTGTGTCCTGTCTCCTGTTCTCATAAGGACACCTGTCATAGTGGAGTAGAACTCCCCCACCCCACCTTGCATTGACCTCATTTTAACTTAATCACACTTTTAAAGACCCTGTCTCCAAATATGGTCACATGCTGACGTCCCCAGGGTTAGGGCTTCAGCATATGAACTTAGGGGGACACCTGACAGCACCCGTGCCACCCCAGCCGTCATCAGCTGACTTGCGAGCTCTCTCTCAGAGGCCTCTGACTTCAGCCCCTCCCCTCAGCACCCCTGGTGCTCACGTTTTACTCCTGGAGTTTTCTTCTTGGATCCTTGTCCCTTGTGGCCCTCGCGCAGCTCCGCACCCCCTCCCACCTTCCCATCCCCCTCCCCCGCCCAGTGCCCAGTGCTCGCTGCGGGCGGGGCCCAGCGCCAGCCCTCCCCACACTGACGCTCACATAGCCCACCTGCAGCTCAACTGCCTGCGTGTGGCATAGACAGGACTCCAAGCTCAGACATGGGAGGCATTGCTCAAGGTCACAGAGCTGACAGTGGGTGGGGGGAGGCCTGATGGGACACCCAGACTTCCAGCCTCAGGACGCGTGCGCTAACACCCACCGAGGCTGCCCACAGAATCCCAGGGCACGCACTGCCCAGGGGCCGGGGACAGGCGGGCGCACTGAGCAACAGGCGGGCGCACTGGACAGGGCGATGGGTAGGCTGACAACCAAGAAGCAGCGTTCTGAGGAGCAGGGTAAGAATAAAAAGCATGGCAACCTGAGTCCAGCTCACCCAAAGGCCGAGAGCCCTGCCCGCCCCAGTCGGCGCCCCTGGCATCTCTGTCCACCTGGTCACAGGGGACAGCAGGAAAAGAGTCTGTTCAGTGAGGGCTAGTGGAGTTAGCAAATAAAAATACAGGGCTTCCAGTCAAATTTGAATTTCAGACAAACAATAAATTACTTTTTAGAATTGGTATGTCCCATGCAATATTCGATACATGCTTTTACTAAAAAATTATTTGTTGTTTATCTGAAATTCAAATTTACTGGGTGTCCTATATTTTTTCTAGCATCCCTGTGTTCATTACATGCTTGGTTCAAAAAGGCAACAGAGTATCAATGTACTCCAGAGGGATTTCCTCCTAAAATGGGCAAAATAAAAAGACTGGTGCTTAAGTGATCCTTTAAAACGATGTAACAGGTGAGACCTATGTAAGTGACATAAGCCATAAATAGACTTAAACAAAATAGAAGTTTCTCTTTCATATAAAAAGAAAATTCCAGAGTCTGAAGGTCCAGGGATGCCATGGTGGCTCCACAGGATCATCAGGGACCTGGGGTCCCTCTCCCTTTCTCTTCCGTCATTCTTAACGTGTGAATCCCAATCCCATGGTAGCCTCACGAACTAAGAGAGTTGCTGGAGCCCCAGCTGTCACATCACCATTCCAGGCAAGAAGCACATGCCTACCATCTACCCACTTTTCAAAAATTCTGGCAACTTTTCCTTATGCCTCATTGGTCAGAACTTAGTCATGTGGCCATAGCTAGCTGCAAGAGAAGCTCGGAAATGTAGTGGTATAACTACGTGCATTGCCGCATTGAATAAAATCAAGTCAGTTAACAGCAGGGCAAGTAAATAGACTCCATAGAACGCTATGCTTTCTTCCCTGCTATATTAGAACACGTGGCTTTTTCTGCAGGAGGATGTTCAGGGCTCACTTTTCTCAACAGAGGCAATTTGAAAGTGCCTGCTACTTTGTTTGATAGATTTCACGTGTTACAGTTCTAAGCCACCAAGGGCACAATTTCATATAATAGAAGAGTAATAAAATAAAGCAGCAGATTGATTTTTTTTTAATATCTAAGATCTAATTAAAAAGCACATTGTAAAGGAGAAGAATAAACTCCTTAAAGAATAAATTCCTGGTCTCTGTGGATCTCGCCACGTCATCCTTAGATTGTAATTCAGTTCCGGCTCCGCCTACATCCCGTGAGCCAGGGGCGATGCAGAACCAGGGATAAAACGGTGGGTGCGGGGTGTCCGCCTAGGAGTGCTTGCTCGTGGAGGTGACACGTGTGTGCGACATGGCCTGAGTTGGTGCCTGAGTCCCCTCCTGATTAGGTTGGGTGAGGAGGAGACTGCATTACCAAGGATGCTCTTGGAGAAACTCTTCAGATTCCTGACGAAACTCGCCGGACACAGGAGGGTTCCGGCTCACCGATGCTCTCTCCGTGGGGCCACGAAGACCTTCACTAGCTGGCACAGCGCTCACCAGGGACTCGCGTTTGGGGACAAATCGTCTGGGCCTCCTGGAGTGACTCAGTGGTTCCCAGGGGTCCCTTGAGTTCTGCTGAGAATAGTTCTCCTTTTCGATTTAGTATTAAACTCTTAAAAGATGAAACGAACACCCTTCCTTGCCTCGCTCTCAGTCTTGTTGTCGTGAAGTGAGATGTTAAAATGAGGCGTGGACGCTTTGTCGAGGTGAGCCCGTCTTTAGAAGCCACCATTCCCGATCCCAGAGTGAGGTGTGGACGACGGGACAAACAGGCCCAGGAACGGTCCAGCGACCGTTTCTCATCCACAAGCTCGATAACTACTTTGGGGAAGAAAAAAGACGCAGCACATTGCAGATGAGGGGAAGAGCGTGGCCCGGGGGGCGGGGGTAGCATCTTGTGAGTGTCACCCCCACATGGAAGGGGAGGAGCTTGCTGCCCCTTACCTCCCTCAGACGGAAAGGACCTTTAAGGAGAGCATTCAGCAAGCAGGCACATGTCCCCCGGAGCCAGGGACACAATGGCCTGGGATGCAAACCCCACCAGGGAAACCTAAAGGTCGGGAGGGGTAGCCTGGCTCAAGTGGCCCCTGGCAGTGACATTTGTTCCCCAACAGCCAGTCCCAGGTGGGAGCTTCTGGGGACCAGGTGTGGCTCTGGGAGAGTCTTACTTAGATCTTCCCAGCATCCAGCCTGGAGGGCGAAAGCCACCGGGAGTAAGAGTCTCATCTCCAGGGGCTGAGGGTGGAATTCACAATAACCTAGGACCAGCCAGAGAGGTGTTTTCACTAGCATGGAAAGAACAGCAGGTGTGACCTCTTCCCTGTGGCAGGAGAGGCTGAAGCATCTGTCCGTCCCTCCTGTGATAAGCTCTAAGAAAGCGGCGAGGCCAGCCCAAGACCTCCCAGTCCAGGTACGCCTCACCTGCGCCCTTCTTGTGTCTTCTTCCTGCCCCACTGCCGTCCTGGTGACAGCTCGCAAGGGAGGGGTGCACGGGCAGAAAAACCACCGGGCAGGGGCAGGGAGTAGCTAGCTGCAACTTAGGGGTTTTGACGGTTCTGCGGGACTCGACTTTTGAAATCCTGGCTGGAGAGAGAGGGCAGGGAAGTCAGATCCCACCCGAGGGTGGGGTGAGCACATCCCAGCAGGTCTGCACCAGCGCTGGGAGAAGATGAAGCTGTTCCCTTCTGCACCCAGTGAGTCCCGCTTGTCCACCAACTGACTACACACACAAACGCTTTAAAAATACATCAGCGTTGCTTTCTCAACTGCAGGGAGGCGCGATTGACACATGCCTTAATTAGGGTTCCATTTACACTTCCCGTCTCACCTCTAAAGACCTGTCTCTGTGCAGCTAGTTTTTAGGGCTGCACTCACTAGTGCTCTATTTGTAATTCAGATTTCTTCAAGTGGGGTGGGGTGGGGTGGGGTGGGGAGCTCGCTCTAACGTCACCCAGTGTCCTGGAACTCCATACAGGTAGACTCATTTGGGGGCCTCATCCATGCGGCGTTTAATTCTAAGAGAGTTAGGGAGACATCGTTGTCGCATTGCCCAGTCGCACGGATTCTGGGAACAAAGTGTTTCAGAGACCTTGGCACATGTTTGTATCCCATACGCCTTTTATTTTGGAACAGGGACTCGTGTCCTCCACATTCCTCCATACTGGACTGGTACCCAAGGCAAAGGGTCTGGCTTAAGCTAACACACAGTTAGCTAAGCTGCCCCTCAGGATAGCCGGATGCGTGCGGGTGCGGTTAAGGCGTCGAGATGGATACGGGAGAAGTGGGGACAAGATCTGGACCTTTGCCGAGGTTTTTGCTGCCCGGACATTGGCTGCTGTCACAGCTCTGACAAGGCGTCAGCCTTGGGGGATAAGGCTTTGGTTGTGTCCCCCGCCCCATGCAAAGGTAAAGGACGACTGGCTTGTCCTAAGCTCAGGCTGCAGGGGAGACAGGGGGCCGTTCTGGGTCAGATGGTTCTATGGAAGCCGTGTTCCTCCCAGCTACTCACTCACCGATGCTGCCTGATGGGACTTCTTGTTTCTTTTTAGTGATTTTTTTTTATATATAAATATAAAATTTACCATTGTATATAAATATAAAATTTACCATTTTAATCCTCTTTAAGTGTTCAGTGCTGAGTCCCCATCACCGCCTCCATCTCCAGAACTTGGTTCCTCTTTCCATCAGAAAATCCCGACCCCCCTTTCCCCCTCCCCCTGCCCCGGCGCCCACCGTTTCTACTGTCTGGCTCTCCGAACGTGCCTATCGTAGGGAACCCATATAAACGGGGTCCTAGAGCGTTTGACCTTTCGTGGCCGGCTTCTCCGCACAGCGTCTTCGAGGTTCACCCACGCGGAAGGATGCCACAGAACTTCCTTTCCTTTGGATGGCTGCATCCTGTTTCATTGTGTGGAATGAAATTCACGTTTTGTTTCTCTCTTCATCTGTTGGCTGATACTTGGTTGTTTTTTTTTTTTTTTTTTTGTCATCTTTGGACTGCGGTGACCAGTGCTGCTGTGAAGGCCGGTATCTGAGCCTCAGCTTTCCGTTCTTTGGGGCATCAACCTAGAAATGGAATTGCTGGGACACATAGGAATGCTACGTTGAACTCTTGGAAGAACCTGGAACCTGTTCTCCACAGCAGCTGCACCGTTTTATATTCCCGCAAGCAATGCACGAAGATTCTGATTTCTCCATCTCTTAGCCAACACTCACTTTCTCTCTCTCTCTCTCTCTCTTTTTTTTTTTTTGTTTCTTCATAGCCCTCCTAGGGGGTGTGAAGTGGTGTGTCATTGTGGTTTCCATTTGCTTTTTCCTAATGCCTAAGGATGATGTTGAGCATCTTTTCATGTGCTCATTGGCCCTTGGTATATATAGCTTCTCTGGGAAAAAAAAAAAAAAATGTCTATTCAAGTCCTTTGCCCATTTTCGAATTGCCCTGTTTGTTTTTTGTTGTTGCTGAGTTGTACGAGTTCTTTCTATATTATAGATATTAATCCTTTACCAGACATATGGTTTTCAAATATTTCCTCCTGTCCTGTGGGTTGTCTCGTCACTCTTTTGGTGGTGTCCTTTGAGGCCCAACCAAATACGACCTTTGGCATATATAAATAAATAGCCGACCTGACACAAATATGTCAAGTGACAACTACGCTGTGTTAATTAATTCACTCATTTAACCACCGTGCATGTATTATGGAGAGTCTTGTGCTGGGTGCTAGGGAAGGGTTTATGTTCTTAAGATATAGTAGCCGCCAGACAGGTTCACCTTCAGAGTGTCTATAGTCTAATTGATGAGACACTCAAATCAGAGAGGCCGAAAAACCATGACAGTGGATGTTTGCAGGTGCCGTGTGATCATGTCAAAGGTGTGGATTCCAGTCGATGATGGGACCAGGATGCTCCAGCACCAAGGCAGGTAGGCCTCACATAGCTCCTTTGCCACCTGCCTCAAACCACGTGATCAAATTGCTCACCGCCAATTAATATTTCCATTCTCACGGTGGATGCCGTGTGACATCTAAATTAGCAAGAACTCGAGAATATTAACTTTAGAGGTTATCACAACCGCAGCTCATCTAGTCTCTTGCCAGGTCCAGGCTGTATTCTGGGGAGGGAGCTGCTTTGCAGTTTGGGGACAGGTGTAAATACATCACCGGTCCTTCCTTTCGTGGTGGCTACGTCATCAAATCACGGAAAATGTTTTTACCGAGCACTTATTTTATGCCATAGGTGCTCTGTTTTCTCGATCTTAATCTTACAATAATAATAATGAACAATAACAGTTATTTACTGTTATAGATCATTGAATTCAATGAAATCAGATCTCGCGAAACAAAAAGAGTTAAAAGGCACGTATTTACATGGTCAGGAGTCTTTCTTTTTTCAAAGCTTCACCTTCAAATGCCTGCGAAGAGATTTTCTGACACAGATAGGGTGGGTTTATAGAGGGTGGGTAAATTCCTGGGGTACAGCAGCAGGGACCCTCATCACAGCAGCGTCCTGCGCCTTGGGCACATCAAAGCCAGTCAGAAATCGTGGTTCCTGAACTGAACGTGAGTCCACGGGGGAAACCCGATTTCTGAATGGGTAATGTGAATGTCGCATTCCACGCTGCTCTTTAGAAACCTTATTCTGCTATTCATGGCAAGGTATTTCATTTGCCAGCTCTCCCTACTTGAAGCTGGGCTCCCCCACGAGGGTATAAGTTCCCCGCGGGTAGCCACGTCTCCTGGCCTCCCGAGACTTGCTTTGAGAGTGAGGGGACCCGCTCACGTAGGCCACAAGCCTAGGCCGTGTCCTCGATTCTTCCCTCTCCCTCGTCACCTACATCCAACCCATCGGCAAATCCCGTCGATGTCCGTCCCGAGCCTCTCCCTACAGCCACCTGCGTGTTAACCGTGTGTTTCTGCCGCTTGACACCTGGAGACCGGCTGACCCTGCAGAAAAGGCCCCTCCCAGGGCCAGCCAATTCCTAGAGACGGTAAGCGATTGGCCCTGGGGTACGCATACAAGCCACCCCATCCAGAACCCACGTACCAGCCGACCACCCCCTCTGTGGGGTTCTCACACTCAGAGCCACTGTCCCCTGCCCTAATCACCCAGGACAATGATCAGACAGTTAGGGGCAGCCCCTGGGCCCCAGAGCTGAAGCCGTTCCAACCAGCCAACCCTGAGCCCCCCGCACCCTGCCTCGCCTGTCCCTTCCCACGAAAACCACAACAAAGGCCCTCCGTGTTTCCCCAGCCCCTCCTGCCCTCTGACCAGCCCTGCTGCTTCCTGTGTGGCCGTGTGGGTAGCGTGGCCTGCCACTCCCCCCAGGGACGGCAACAAACTGTCTTCGCAATGGCAGTCACCTCCCGGTCAGTTGGCCGCCTGGCCATACCTGGACGATAATGACATTTTCATTGCCAAACACCCTGGAGTTGAGCCCCTTGCCTGTCTGGACCCTTCGATGATCCCCCCCCCCCAACTCGGCGTGCCTCTCCTCTCGGCCCCTGGCCCAGGAGCTGTGGCACGTTTTCAAGAATGAAAACTGATTGTGTGTCTCTCTCGCTTAAAACCCCCCAGAGCCTTTCGCTACATATTCCTGGCCACGTCCTCCAAGGCCCCCGTGCGTCTAGCAGCTGCTACGACCTGTCGTTGGGCCACCCCTTGCTCGGTCCTCCAGCCACACGGGCATCCTTTCCACTCCTCGGAGACGCCACACTATTTCCTGCCTCGGGGCCTTTGCACATGCTGTTCCTGCTGCCCGAACACTCTTTCCCCAGCTTTGCATGACTGGCCTCCCTCCCCCACTCCAGTCCCAGTCCAATGCCACCCTGTGGAGAGGCCTTCCCTGACTACACGGGCTGACATCCTATTCCTTTATTGTCTTCATCGCACTTGTCACTCTGCAATCCTTTCTTATCTGTGTACAATCCGTCTCCCCAGACACACCCCCACTTGGAGTAGAACGGAAGCTCCTTGAAAACAAGAGCCCATTCGCAGCCGTGTCACCCCGAGTCTGCGGAGTCTGCCATGCAGCCCTCGGTGAATGAACAAGGGGTCCCTTACCTGTGTTTCCAAGGCTGGAGAGGGGAGGAGTGCAAGGGGCTGGTGAGTGCAGAGTTGTCCCCTGCTGTGGCCCTGCAGCCACCCAGGAGCTGCTGGCTCCCCAGAGGCTCCCACACTCCTGGCCCAGACCGGCAGCATCAGGCCTGGGAGAGGCAGACCGGGAGAGCTTCCTGGAGAAGCCAAGGGGAAGCCAGCTTCTGTCTCGTGAGGTCCCGCTGACCATCACATTCCTCCTGCAAGGGTGCCCTGTCCTTCCCCAGACCCCAGGCTCCTCTGTCGCCTGCTCCAGAAGCTGGGCTGTCCCCAGGCTGCGTCTCCACTTGGCCCGAAGTGCGCGATGCAGCTTTTGCTGGTGCAGAGTCGGCTGGGGTGGCTGCCAGCACTTCTATCTTTCCATTTCATCTGCCAGCCAAGAGCTTTCCCTTGCTTCTGCCTCTTAAGGCTCAGGCAAGAAACGCTGACCTTGAGTACAGGTGCCTCTTGCTTTGCTTTGTTACCCAGGGTCCCCTGTCCTGGTTCACACTCAGGCCAGCAGCTGCCCAGACTTCTCTCTACTTCCCCCCGCGACCCCCACCCTCAGGCGGCCTCGAAACAAAATCTGGGCGCTTCCCCTCTGAGATCTGGCTCAGGCAGCAGCAGCGCTGCTGCTTCTCCCCTTGTCCCCAAGGGCACCGAGGCACCATCTCATCGGACCGTGGCGAAGTGGCCACGTGGAGAAAACATTCCCAGAGTCGCTCACGGTCGTGTGCAGCAGGAACCCTGGTGGCCCTGGCTCCTTACCCTGCACCACATACACCTGACAAACGTTCCTGAGGGTCTCTTATCCGCCAGACATGGGTCAGCTGGCGTCTGTCTCATGGAACCCAGTTGAGGACTTCGGTCACTTCAGCATTGCAGAGCTATCCAAGCAGATGTAATTTCTAGAGCTCCTTATGTGACAGTTCAACAAAGCATCCTGGGACGACTGGATATTTACCCGTAAGAGAATGAAATTGAACCCATTATCTGTCAAAAATGAACTAAAAACTGGACCAAAAGTCTCAATGCAAGCGCTAAAACTATTGAACGCTCTCGGAAGAAAACGCAAGCCTAAATTTTCATGACGTTGGATCAGGCAAAGCCTTCTTAGCTGGGACGCCCAAAACACAAGCAACAAAAGAAAAAAAAAATAGAGACGTTGGACATCAACAGAATCAAAAACTATTATGCTTCAAAGGACACCATCGAGAAAGTGAAAAGACAGACAGCCCGCAGAACGGGAGAAAATGTTTGTCCAGCATGTATCTGGGAAGGGACTTGCATCCAGAATATAGAAGGAATTCTAACAAGTCCATAACAAAAAAAGACGAGCCAACTGGAGAATGGGGAAAAGAATCTGACTAGAGCTTTCCAAAGGAGATTTAAGAATGGCCCATGAGCACGCGAAAAGATGCCCAGTGTCAGGAGGCATCAGGAAATGCAAGTAAGAACCACCGTTAGATCCCACTTCTCGCGAGGATGGCGAGAATGAAAAAGTCCGACGATTTTACCTCACAAGTGTGGGTAAGGACATGGAGAAACAGGATGTCGGTGGGGCTGTCCGATGTTCAGTCGCCGTGGGACATAGTCTGGCGGTTCCTCAAAAAGTTAAATACAGAGTCACCGCATGACCCAGCTGGGTCACTCCTTGGCCTGAAAACCTGGCCACGCACGTTCATAGCAGCATCGTTCGTGACCATCCCAAAGTGGAACGAACCCCAATATCCATGAACTCGTGAATGTGGCATATCCCCACACGCAAAGATTATTTAGCAATGAAGAAGAAGGACGCCTTGATACACGCTACAACACGGATGACCTCTGCAGGCAGTATGTAGATACGCAGACATGTGTCTACACAACACGTATGTACACATATTGTATGTGTACATGTCTATGTACATATGTACATACATGCATATTTACGTATGTACAAGGCCACATATTGTATGATTCCATGTATATAAAAATCCAGAAGAGGCAAATCCCCAGAGACAGGAAGCTGATGGTTCGTCTGGGCTGAGAGGGTTGGGGGGACTGGGGAGGGGGAGTGACTGCTAATTAACAAGCACAGGGTTGACTGTTGGGGCGACGAAAAAATATTCTGCATTGATTGCGCTGATGGTTGTATAACTCCGTGACTACTAAAAACCAGTACATTGTATACTTTAAACGGGTGAACTGTACAGTATACAAATTATATCTCGGTAAAGCTGTTTTTTTTTTAAATCGTGTGATAAAGATTCTGGACAATCCAGAAAGTGTGAGAATCTGCAAACTCACAGGTTTTTGTGGGCAGAATAAGGACTCTCTGAAGACGGCCAGGCCCTCATGTCCAGAACCTGCAAGCATGTCACCTTACATGACGAAAGGGACTCTTGTAGATGTGACTAAAGGTATGGACTCTGAGATGGGGAGATGGTCCTGGATTAGAGGAGTGTGCCCAATCATTACACACGTCCACAAAAGCAGGGCCCTTTCCCGGCTGGGGCAGAGAGAGGAAGCTGTAAAAAAGAAGGAGAGACTCCAAGCACTTGACCTTCTGTTGAAGATGGAGGTTGGGGGCCACAAGCCAGGGAATGTGGTGGCCCCTGGACGCTGGGAATGGCCCTCAGCTGACAGCCAGCAAGGCAGCAGGGATCTTAGTCCGAAATCACCAGGAATTGAAAATTCTGCCAACACCCAACTGAGCAAGGGAAGGGCTCCCCCAGAAAGGAACACAGCCCTGCAATTCCTCAGTTTTAGCCTGTGGGAGACTTCTGACCTACAGGGCTGTGTTATTTAAGCCAGGGGTCCCCAACTGCTGGGCTGTGGACTGATACCGGTCCGTGGCCTGTTAGGAACCAAACCACACAGCAGGAGGTGAGCGGCGAGCAAGCGAAGCTTCATCCGTATCTGCAGCCGCTCCCCAGCGCCAGCATCCCCGCCTCAGCTCCGCCTCAGGTCATCAGGCGTTAGATTCTCATAGGAGCACCGGTCCCCGGTGCCACAAAGGTCAAAGAGTGCTGGTTTAAGCCACAATGGTTACAGCAGCAATAGAAAACCGATGCAATAGCTCCTTTATGGAGACTTTATGAAGCCAGTCTTTAAAACAACAGAGTACCGAGCTCTCCCGCGGCCGGAGATGGAAAGATCTGCTCACGGCTGAAAATCCACGACACCTGTTCTCCCCCTCGCTACTCCCTGCGAGCAGCAGCCCGAAGAAGCACAGCTGACATAGTGAGTGGTGCCTGAAAATAGAAACTGCAACGTGATTTTATTTCCAACTCCACAGACACGGCGTGTGAGTCATTCATCACTGTGGGTCTCACTTTCCATGTCTGTGAAGCAGGCTGAGTTACCCCTGATTTCTGATTTCTGCCTCCCCTGCCGTTTGGGAAGACAGAAACACTGCTGAGAGAGAGAGAGAGAGAGAGAGAGAGAGAGAGAGAGAGAGAGAGAGAGAGAGAGAGAGAGAGAGAGAGAGAGAGAGAGAGAGAGAGAGAGAGAGAGAGAGAGAGAGAGAGAGAGAGAGAGAGAGCTCCTGGGTGGTCTCCGACAGACCCGGGTCAGGTCGCAGGACCCCCCCCCAGGGGGCACCACTCCTGTCCCTGGCTTCTTCCAGAAGGTTCTGGGCACACGGGGTCCCCAGGGACAAGGCCTGCTGTGGTGTCTGCTGCTGTGGGCTCAGAAATGAGAAACGCTTCAGTCAGCAACTGTGCCGAAGACAGACGCCAGGCCCAGATGGACAAGGTCCTAGAGTTTTGTGTTTCGGGGGGCGAGACTCTCACCCCTGGATGAGTGAGACCCAGTTGTCTGTGTGGTGGGAAAAAAAAAAGCAAAGCGATGGTCCAGATAAGACGAGAAGGTGGAGTCGGGAGGGAGGAGGCTGAGATAAGCGTGAAGGTGAGAGGGGACAGTGACGTGTGGGAGAAGACACGCCATCCGCGGGAGCAGCGGTGACACCCTAGGCTCATTTCGCGTCCCTCCTCGCGCCCCAGCCCACCGACACCTAAGTGAGCACAGACGTTTTCTTGGTAAGCTGGTTACAACTGGCCGGCTCTGGGATGTTTGTAAAGGGTACCTGAAGGTCACCCTTGCGAGGGTCACCTAGAGATCTGGGAAGCGTCCCCTCTGCCCATCTCAGCCTCTGGGCACCCGCTTTCTCCCATCTGTGCCTCCCTTGGCCCCGGTTTACATGGGTGAGTGGGTGCACGGTGCACCCGGGGTTACAGAACCTGGGACGGGCTCCCAGCCAGGAGTCCTGGCATCACCCTGTCCGGTTGGGCTGGCCCCTGCCCAGACCGTCCTGCCCACTTGCAGGTGTGGGGGGCAGGCCGGTGGGTGGGTGCCTGGTTCCTTGACCCTCTGCACAGGTCCCACCCAGGACGGCTCCAATCCTTCCTGAGTTCCGGTGGCCCCCAGAGGCCCCCAGATGGCTCTGGCTTTGGTGACAGTGAGGCCCTGCCCCCCAACTCCCCGGCCTTCCTAGAACCCGCTTGCCCAACTTCCTGTGTGGCAATCACGCCTGTTACCAGCACTTGGTCCTGCTGGCCGCTGCCAAGTTTCCTCTGCTAGTTCCCGACCCTCTACTCTGCTGGAACCTTCAAGAAACAAAAAGCTTCCTCGAGCTTTTCCTCTCTGCTTCAGAATCCCCTCCCTTGGGTGGCCCAGCGTTCTTCAGCAGAGCTGGCCATGCATTCCCCTGTATCTGGGGTGGGAGGAAGGCGGGCCTAGAGAAGGGATGGGTGATGTACACCCAGTAGGCAGTCCTGGGTGGCCTGGCTGGCCAGTGGAGCACTTGTCTCCACCTTGGTTAACCTGAGATCACTTAAGGTGATCTCAGAGAAGCAGGAAGGAACTGCTGTCCCTCTAATAGCTGGGGCCCCACGGGGGGCACTGACGGCACTGTAGGGCTGGAACAAAAGTGGGCTTGAGGTTGCCAGGGTGAGGGGCAGAGACTGAATGATAAGGGTGATGAGTGGGGTCGAGGACTGACAGCCCATCACTGAGTGCTGAGCTGACCGGGTTATGTCACTTATCTGCCTCACTGTCAGCCCACAGACAGGGCCGAGTTTCACTTACTAGCTTGCTCATAAAGCCTCACAGGTGCCAGCTGCCATTGACGGAGTATTTGTCACAGGCCGCATAACCCCTGAGGCGGGTACTTGCACTGTCCCCAGGTACAGATGGAGCAACCGAGTCTCAGGTTACTGTCTTCAAGGTCACACAGGTGGAAGCAGAGGCCGGAAGCCACGTGGTGGCGGCATGGCCCCTAAATCACTGGCTCCGGACACTGAAAATGCGATGCACCAAGACGCTCGTTCTAAGGACGCAGTAGAGGCGCAAGGCCCGGCGAGGTCAGGCGGCCTGTTCCAGGCCCCCCAGCTTGTGCGGGACCCTGGGGAGGAGCCAGCAACCAGGCTCCCAGATCCTGCACGGCAGGAAACTTCCCTCGGACACGCTCGTGTCTCGGAGGGCAGCCCCTACGATGCCCGACAGAACCCAGCGCAGGGCAGCAGGGCCGCGGGTGGCAGCGGGGACAAGCCGCTCGCCCGCCCATTTCCCTCCGAAGTCCCGCAGATCCGCAGGACCCAAGGCATCTTTCGGGAGGCCCCGCCTCCTCCAGCACCCCTGACCCGCAGCCGCGAGCCAGGGGGCGTGGCCTCGCCCGCGCCTCCGCCTCCGCCGCGCGCGCCCCGGGCGCGGCCCCCGCTGCGCGTGCGCTCCCCTCGCCAGGAGCCGCCCGCCCGCGCGCGCGCGCGCGCCGGGGGCCGGGAGAGGGCGATGAGCTGGACTTGGCCTCGCGCCCTCCCCGTTCGTCACCCGCAGCTACGCAGGCGAAAGCCGAGCGCGCGTCGGGCGCGGGCCCGCGTGACGCGCACCTGTCGGGGCGCGCCGGGCCCGCGGAAGAGGATGCGCGGGGTCCCGGCCCGCGCCGGGCCCGCTGCGCCGCGCTCCCGGGAGAAGCCGCCGGCGCCCACGGGCCACACGCAGTAAGCTGCCTTCCCCGCTTTCTCTTCGGCCCCTCCGGCCACGGCCACGGCCACGGCCACGGGCGTTCCTGACGCGCGCGCGCGCGCGGGGCCGAGCCGCAGATACCGTGGGTCGCGCCGCCGGCCCGGGAGGCGGGCCACGCGCGGCCGTGACCTCCTAGGGCATGTTGTCGGGAGGAGTCACCTTCGCCACCACTTGCCCGCCTGCCTGCCGCTGCTCCCCGAACGGGGCGGGGCCCCAGCTTGCCCCAATGCCCCTCCCGCTCTCCTTCTGCAAAATAAACTGCCTGTTCCTGTCTCCTTGGGATTCCTGGCGCGGGTTCTGTTCGGTGGCAGGAGGTGGCAGGAGGCGGCCGGAGGCGGCCGGGCCCCTGCGAGGCTAGTCCGGAGGGCCCAGCGGCGTCCCTTCCCAGCCTTTGAAATCCAGTTCAGTGAGAGCGGGGACTCGGTGCTTTTTTTTCTGCGAGCTGCTTGATCTTTGCCACTAATCCTCAGATTTCAATCAGTGTTCCCAGTACACCGATCCAATCAATGGTTTTCCAGAAGTAAAGCTCCCCCGAGCTCTGAAAACCAGCTCGCTCACCCCTGAAAGTTTTGCCAGAAATGAGAACTTCTGGAAAAGTCATAAGCCAGAATTTCTCCCCTGCCGCCCCCTCCTCCCTCCCCAGGCCCATGGCTCGTGAAAGGTGGCAGAAGAGAGAAAGCTGGTGTGGAGTGGACATATTTTTAGTTATGTTCTGCGTTTTCTGCAGCGATAGATGGCTGATAGAGATTTTGACTTGATGAGGCTGATTTTTTGGGTAAGTTTCAGGAGCATTTGAGATAAAAATGCTCAGCGTTGGGCATGGACAGAGCTCATTTTGCAGACAGCACGTGTGTTTGTAACTGTTTCTTTGAGGTACCTGACTGCTCAACAAATAACCACTCTAGGCAAACATTTAAGTCCTTTGTATCCAACGACTGGAGTTTACTACTTTCCTTTTACAGTCAGATGGTTAAAAGGGAAACAGTTAAATCTGTGGGCAAAGAGATAAACCAAGAGGCACTCTGGACATCTGTGGCCCTGCCACTGCTCACGAAACTGATGGAATGTCTGCGAGACAGATGTCACTGCTTGTGGCCACACTTCACCTGGCGTCTGTCTGCGGGCCCTCACTGGGGCGGAGCAGGAAGTCTGGTTTTGCTTTTTGCTGCCTAGAGTGGGGAGCCAGGTGGCTGGCTGTTGGCCTGGGAGACCTCTCACCACCATCTCCTCCCAGAGTATTTTCACAGCCATGCTCTGGATTTTCTCCACCAGGGGTTACAAGAAGGTGGACGATCCCCCATTACACAGCTGGAGAAAAGGTCCTGAGTAGTTAAGCAAAAAGGCCTAGGGCTTCAGAGTCAGACGCTTCCTCTCCTGTGTCCTTTGGGCTAGATTATCAACCCTTCAAGGGCTGGGCTGGGGCCTTTTTAAGCATCCCAGTATCATATCTCTTTGATTTTCCATCACTGTGGTGGGAAGATTAGGAAGCTGCCGATGAGCCAGCTGGTCCTTGGCAATTTTGCTGTGGTGGGGTGGTTCATTGGTTTTGCAGCCGTTCCAAGAAGCTAGTAAGAAAAGTCCCTTGACTCATGATGCTATTAGTTTCACAATGATGGAAGCTAACATTTCTTGGTGCTCACTGTATGGCAAGCATCGTTCCAAGTGCTTGGTGTGGATCAATCTTATTTTGTGCTTCTTATCAACTTATTTCCCCCAGTCTGTGGTTGAGGTGCTGCAGAGAGGTCAAATCATTCACTTAAGGCCACACAGCGACTGCGTGGCAGAGCAAGCAAGGCTTTGAACCCCACATTCTCACACCTAACCAGGTCTCCAGAAGAACCGCCCACCCATCTCGGCCTTCCAGGTTTTAGCAAAGCAACTCAAGCTTCAACAATGTTTTCATGACGTCCAAAGGAGAGTGAATCACTGTTAGGTCAAGTGGACCGAGGCCATTTATAGCAATAGGTAGTGTCAGGGCAAGTTGACTTCAGGGAGCAGCACTGCCACCGGCCCGGGTGGCTTCTGCGAGAGGAGTCCGTGTGCGTTAGAGCAGCAGTATCCGTGTCCACGCTGATGCAGCGCTAGGCATCTTGCCCTTTGGGGTGGCGGTCACCCATTTGACAGGCAGGAGTAAGGTAAGAGCTGGAGCCGGGCCACCTGTATTCAGATCCCTTCCCCTTCACTGAGTAATTTTACCTCTCCTCACCTTTGTTTCCTCTCGAAGGGATGCTTTCCATCCTGATGATGGGGACAGGACTGGTACCTGCCTTAGAGGTTGTGGTGTGGTGTGTGTCAGGCTCTCAGCCTTGCCGTTGGCATAGAATTAGAAATAGCTCTTTTATTAATACTTGTTGTTATAAGAGGCGAGCTGCTGCTAATGTGTGCTGTGTCACGATTCGAGATTTGTTTCTCTGTGCCGTCATCCCAAGGCAGAGAGAGCTCAGACACAGGTGACAGTGGTCTTGTGCAAATGGGACTGAGTCTGTTCATTCAGCAGATATCATCTGTGTGCCAGGCCCTATTTTCGGTTCTGCAGCAAAGACAACACAAAACCCCTCGTTGGCACTTACGTTCTTGAAGGGAGGGGTGGGGTGACAGACAATAAACAAAATAAATGTCACACACAGTATATTAGAGAGTCGTACATACTAAGGAGAGAAATACAGCAGTGGATGAGATGCGGGTGAGAGGGTTAGAATCTTACGCAGTCTGCCGAGAAGGTGACATGTCAGCCAAGGATCGAAGTTAGCGAGAGGGTGAAGCACGTGGACGTCTGCGGGGAAAAGCAGGTCAGGCAGCGAGAGCAGCACGTACAAAGGCCCTGAGGCAGGAGGACGGGGGTCTGGAACCCGTGGAGGGCAGACAAGCGGGAGAAGAGATCAAAGAGATGATAACGTGCGGGAGGCCAGCACCTGTCTCGGCCCTGCAGGCCGCCGGACAGAACAATGACACGCTCCGACTGATGCTATGGAAAGATCACCGTGACCGCCGTGTTTGGGCAAGGAAAAGCCGGAGGCCAGGCAGGTGGCTCCATCGGTGCCCCCGACAGAGGCGGTGGTGGCCAGGACCGGGGTGGAGCGGCGGGAGGGAGGTGGTGAGAAGCAGGTGCACGCACGCCAGTGGTGCAGACGGACACCGTGGGATTTGCTGACAGATCAGACGGCCCCGAGATTTCCGGCCTGAGCACCGGGAAGGAGGGCGTTTCCTTTCCCTGGGAATGGAGGACCCAGCACTTGGAGCACGTTTGGAGATAAATAAGTCAGTTCGGTTCTGAACGCAGAACGTCGTGTGGACATCCAGCTCGTGGGAGCTGACGACCTGAGCGGCCTGAGCGAGGAGTTTAAGTTTTTACTGGAAACGCAGACGTGGCCTGGAGGCAGTGGCGTGCTGGTAAATATTTAACCACTGACTCAGCTGGGGGTGTGGGGGTGGGGGAGCCTGGTTTGTAACATTTGCTGTGTAAATACTCCAGTGCTGGCCAGTATCAAGCACACAGCTAGCTACAGAATATCTTTACCTTAAAGACACAGCAGATGTAAATAATGTCAAGAGCGCAGATAATAGTTAAATGTAGGAAAGTAACTAGGAAGTCGTGGGTTCTGAGTATTTACTACCTTTGGTTTTTATATAATTTGTTTGGTTATACATGTGTATAATTCAGGTATTAATGGTTGTGTTTAACAGCTGGCTTGAAAAAAATCCCTGAAAAATTAGCAACTGAAGCTTGTGAGCAGGGACAAGGTGGCTCCAGGACACCGGTGGGCTCATTGGGACCCAAGACTGGCACCTAAAGAGATGGAGGGAATAAGGGTTCTCTGGGATGATGGAGGAAAATGAGACCCAGAGTCAATCTTCCTGCTTTTGTCCCCAGTCTAGCCCTGAGGAGAGGGAAGGCAGACGGCAGGTCATCACCGAGGAGGGTTTGTCTTGCCCTGCGCAGGTGTGTGTGGCCCAGGTGGGCCCCATCGTGAAGATAAGAATACAGGAAAAAACACTCGAGCCGGCGATTCCAGACGGGACTGGCACGTCCCCTTGTACTCGAGCTGAACGTGATCCGTTAGTCTGAACGTTCGCTTCACTCCTACACGTTCTTTTAAAAATTCCAGACTCACGGGCTGTGCCTGGACGAACCCCTCCCTCCTTCCTGCCTGACGGAAGGCGGGAGTTCAAGGTGTGGCATTGTGAAAGGGAGCAGGGCAGCCACCCCACCGCTGACCTTCACCGCCGGCCGCGCTCCTGCCCCGGGGCTGCTGGGAGCAGAGGCGCAGAGAGCTGCGTCCTCCCCGGCTTTCCCAGAAACCGCCCTGCCGCCGAGCGCCAGCCAGGCTGGGCCCGTGCTGGTCGCGGGCAGGCTCGGCAGGGAACCCCGGTTCTGATCCAGACCCTCTGGCCGGCCAGGGTTCACAGCTTTGGGGATGTTAGCAGAGCTGTACTTTAAAAGGTGAGTCGTCCTCCTCAGTAGGAGCCCCTCAGTCTGGAGTTGGGGGCATGAAGGGCGCCTGGACCGGGGGGCGGGGGGAGGGACATGTGCCCATCGGTCCCCACGCTGTGCTGAGCCTGTCCGAAGGACGTCGGTCGCACCTCCCTGGAGGATGCCTCTGTGGCACCACGCCACGCCGTGCAGTAGGTTTTTGGCAAGTGTCTTGTCTAATAATTGTTCAATGAAATCGCATCCTCCACGCACTCGAGCTGCAGCCTAACCTCTAAATGACACTCGTGAGTGCTCAGCTCACTGCTTCCTATTTTAGTCCTGGATTTCCTGGCCTTGCTGCATTGCTGCAAAGCTCTAAGCACTTAACTGCCCTTCCAGAAAGATGGCAGGCCTCGCTCTGATAATAGATGATCACCTACTGTCCTTGGACAGCACAGGACTTAAGGGGCGGTCAAGTACGGTATCGATCCTTTAGCTCGGTCTCTTCCTGTCACAGATGAGGAAACCGAGGCCCAGCCGGGGTGGGTGAGGGGCTTGTCCGAGGTGACGTGGTGGTTTAGCGGCGGGGCCTGGACGAGAATCACCACATATCCCAATTCACGACCTAGGACCGTTCGTCTCGTCCCAGAGTTTCGCAAAACGCGTCGCGAAGCGTTTTCTTATTAATTGATTAAAAACGGGAGAGAGTCGTCGCGGGAGCAGCGGCTGGAATGCCACGTCCACGCTCTTCGGCTCAGCTTCGGCCCGTAATTTCAGAAGATTTATTCTGCAGTCCGTTCCTTTCGGAGCAGGCGAGGGGGCGGGAGCAGGTGCTTCAGAGAAGCGTTCAGAAGCAGAGCCTCGCAGCACGAGACAGGCCTCGGCCACGGGAGGTGTGGGGGAGCCGTCTGGTTCCCCAGTTTTCCGATGAGGACGAGCGGACGCCAACAGACTGGGTGACGCAGCTTGGAGGTGGCCTTGCGCCCGGGGCCTCCGGCCCAGAGGCCGCGTTCCGTCTGCGCGGCCACCGAGGCTCAGGTTTTGTGACTCGACTCTTGCATCTGTAGAGCGGGCACCGTCGCATTCCCTCCTCCAGAAGACGGTCTCGAGGAGAGGTGGGGACAGCGCGTGTGGATGTGTGCGCGCAGACCCCGTGGTGGTGAGCATCAGGCTCTCAGTCGGTCGGTTGTTGGCGGCTAGTTTGGGCGGGGGGATGGGCAAACCTAAACACTCGAGGGCTGCTTCCGAAATCCCCACGTTTGGAGAATAGAGAGTTGACGGCCGTGGCGACGGGAGCAGGAGGCCGCAGGTGTGTGTGTGTGTGTGTTTCTGTTCTGACGCCCCCTTTGACGCGAGCCGCAGCTCAGGCCTCCGTGCTCAGCGTTGCGGAGTCCGTCAGCGGCTCGGCCCCCTGCCCGGACCCTCTGCCTCAGCATCTGTGCCTTTCAAAGCTCTTCGAGAGATTCAGATGCACGTTCAAGTTGGAGAAGCCCCGTTAAGGTTAAAAACATGCTAGTGAAACACACACACACACACACACACATGCGCGCACATGCACACGCACACACAGACACACACGTGCACGCACACACACAGACACACGCACAGACACACACACACACACACACGCACACACACACACACACACACACACACGCACGCACACACACACACGTGCACACACACAGACACACACACAGACACACACAGACACACACACACACGCACACACACAGACACACTCACAGACACACACACGCACGCATGCACGCACGCACGCACACACACACCCCGGTTCAGGAACCACAGAGCAAGCAAGCACCTGTGTCGCAATAACTGATCTCTCTGATCTGCGCTTGTCCAAAGGAGTGCCTGGGATACGGGCCAGAGATAAGGGCGGCTGACCAGGAACCAGGGACAGGGCTGGTCAGGGGAGACTGCAGCTGGGCCTCTGAGTCAGAACAGGACTCAACGGAGGGCTGGGGGTTGGTTCCGGCCCCGGCGGGCGGGCGGGCAGGTGTGCGGGCGTGCGTCACAGCCTTCTGCAGCCCTCCGGGGCGGGGTGGCCCTCGGGGCTGCCCATCCGGGCACTCCGAGCTCCTGGAGCTCCTCTCCTCCTGGTCCCAGGCGCCCGGAGCCCTCGCTGGACCACCCGCCGCGGATCATCCCATCCATTGCTCTGCCGCTCGCCAGCTGGCGCCTCCCCGCCCCCGCCCTGCCACCCCAGGCTGCTCACTCTCTGGGCTTCAGATATCTCAGTGCCACCGCCTGCACTGACCTTGCAGCTTTTCCTTCCCTCCAGACCCGGGCGGTCGAGAAAGAAACGCTTGCGGGGCCAGGGGCAAGAACGGGAGGGCAGGAGGGGAAGGTGGAGCGGGCGAGCGGTCACTGCGGGGGCGAGGCTGAGGGCCCGTGAAGGACGCGTGGGAGGGAAAGGCCGGGAGGCCACGCGTGGGGCCCCTCGGTTCCCCAGTTAAGGAAACGTCCCGTGTCCCGTTGGTCCTGGTGCAGACACCGCCGTTGGGTCCTCTTCTGGGTTCGGCTACTAACTGGTGCCACCTCGGGGCGGATCTCGAGAGAGAGAGAGAGAGAGAGGAGGACGAGGCACAGGGAAAAGCGAGGGAAGGACGGGGCCCAAGGACGGGGCCAGGAGGCAGCTCTGGCCCCTCCGTACGGGGGATGAGGTAGGGCCGTGGGAGCGTGGGCTGGCCAGGTCTGCGGGGCCCGTGCAAGTCCCTGCTGGTTCCTTAAACCTCATTTCTATCCGTGGAACCAGATGACAGCCTCAGCGTTGAGGGTTTTGTTTATCCTGCACCTGCCACGTAACAGGTGCGGCTGGGGGATCTCAGTTCCTCCCTCACTGCTGCCCCAGCCTGGGCCCCAGCCCCGCCCCCACCCCTGCCATCTCTTTCGGAGAGCCACGTGGCTGGCCTAGGTTACCGTCCCCACTTCCTCCACCTTCCCCCGCAAGCACTGGCCTTGCTGGGAAGCTGGAGACCTGGGGAGAGCCGAGGAGTAGGGATCGAGCAGCACCTTCAGCCTTACGGTCAGGACAGGGGGCCGGAGCAAGCCAGTTTGCTGGTGCATTTGTGCAGGCCCGAAGCCTCTTCTTGCCTTTCGGACATGTCAGCGGCTTCAGGGCAGGCTGTGAACCAGCCCAGAGGTGGGGCCCACCTCGGGGAGGCTGCAGCATGCAAGTGCTGTGGGGTCACAGCTCAGGAGCCAGGGAGCCTGGTGCCCGCCCGGCACCCCCACTTTCTCCCCCCGGGACCTTCACGAACCTGAGCCTCGGCTGTCCTGTCTGCAGCAGGGCGACTGTACGAGAACCCGCTCCACGGGTTCCCCTCAGGGTTCTGGTCCCCCTTCGGTGAGGGCTAACACAGTCATCCACCAAGGTCAGTGCTCACGGGACTGATCGACAGCCCGTTACGATGGCGGCCACTCACGTAGCGCTTAGTAGGTGGTAGGCACTGTCCTGAGCACGTTACAAACATCAGCTCATCTTTATAGTGGCCCTGTGCTGTAGGCAGCACCGTTACCCCCATTTCGGATGAGGAAACCGAGGTACAGGGGAGCGTGGTGTGTGTTATAATTGTCCAAGCTACGGGGCTGAGCCGGGATTCGAACTCGGTCCGTCCGTGCCGGAGTCTGTGTTTTTAATCACTGAGCTGTAGCAATTGCGAGCTGGCGTTTTGTGCCCGGGGCCCAGCGGACCCGGGAGAAGCAAAGAGAGACGTGAGGGAGGCGATCGCACCCTCTCACAGGGCCAGCGTCCTCTCTGGGCCTCCTGCCGCTCCCGAGATGCCCCGATGGCCCCGGCAGCCGGTGCCCAGGCGTGGGCCTGGCCTGGGCTGCACAGCGGACAGCGCCAGGCCCGTGGCAAGCCCCGTGGGCCTCCCTCGTGGCTTGTGCCACCTTCCCGCGCTCCTGCAGCAAAACGGGCCGCCTCTTGTCAGTGGGCCGCCACCTCCCCGGGCACAGTCCTTGTTTACACAGCAGGCTCCCCGCCCGCCCGGCTTCCTGGCGCGGGAGCGAGCTGCCGGAGGAGGGCCGGGGTGTGTGTGTGTGTGTGGGGGGGCTGTGGCACTGTCACATCTTCCCGAGAAGCAGCGCGGTGGTTTCTTGCCAGGCAGGAAGTGCTCGCGAGCCTGGGAGCGTGTTTACCCCCCACATCACAGCCACCTGAGCCGTGCCCGAGACTTCCTTGTTCCCCGTGTGTCTTTCCCAGGCACCCCGGGCACCCGGGCTTCTGGAAGATGCTCGCCGTGGCGACGTGCGTGGCCCTTCTGGGCTGCCTGCAGGCCCAGGAGCTCCAGGGCCATGTCTCCGTGATCCTGCTGGGAGCCACGGGCGACCTGGCCAGGAAGTACTTGTGGCAGGGGCTGTTCCAGCTGTACCTGGATGAGGCAGGGAAGGGCCACAGCTTCAGCTTCCACGGGGCGGCTCTGACGGCCACCGAGCAGGGCCAGGAGTTCATGGCCAAGTTCCTGGAGTCCCTGTCGTGCCCCGAGGATGTGGCCCCCGGTCGCTGTGCCGAGCTGAGGGACCAGTTCCGGCAGCGGAGCCGGTACCGCCAGCTGAAGACGAGCGAGGACTACGCGGCCCTGAGCGAGGACATCGCGTCCCAGGTGCGGCACGAGGGCCTGCGGGAGGCCGGCCGCCTCTTCTACTTCTCCGTGCCGCCCTTCGCCTACGCGGACATCGCCCGCAGCATCAACGGCAGCTGCCGCCCCGGCCCGGGCGCCTGGCTGCGGGTCGTCCTGGAGAAACCCTTCGGCCACGACCACCTGTCCGCCCAGCAGCTGGCCACGCAGCTGGGCAGCTTCTTCCAGGAGGAGGAGATGTACCGGGTGGACCACTACCTGGGCAAGCAGGTGAGCTTCGGCCCGGAGCCTGCCAGGGTTGGCGTGAGCTGGGCGCAGGTGGCCAGGTAGGTAGACCCCCCCCTGGCCGGGGTCACGGCGCTCACGGTGGCGTCAGGCCTGGAAGCACGTGAAACCTGAGCTCCGGTGGCCGTTTGGAGGGCGGGCGTGAGGCACGAGGGAGGAGCACAAGCCCCGAGGTCAGTGACAGGACAGGACCAGGTGGCCCGTGTCCACCTGCCCGGCCCGTGTCCACCTGCCCGGCCCGTGTCCACCTGCCCGGCCCGTATCCACCTGCCCGGACCTTGGCCACCTGCCCAGCCCGTGGGCTCTTGTGTGTGTCCCATCCTCTTTGTTCCCCAGCTGGGTCTCTCCGTCTTGTTCTGCTTCCCCGCCCCCAGAGATGGGCGCGAGGCCCTGGGGTCTGGGCCCGGCTCCCATGCGGGGAATGAACCCCTCTGTTCCACATCCCTCTGCCTTTCCTTGAGTATCTTATTCTTCCCGAGTTCTATTTTGAGCCCGAAGGCTGGTGACAAGATCTTAAAACTGAGCAGGGGCGCAGGTTACGTACCCAGGCCCTGTGGCAGAGCAGGGGGCTGGCCTCGGGGGAGTCCCTCAGCCGGCCCCTTCAGTGGGGACTCGAGGCCCCTGTGGGACGCCTCTTCCCAGACGGGCCAGCAGAGAGTGCCACCTCACCTGTGCTCTCTGCTGCTGACCAGGCTGGGAGCCCAGGGTCCTGGCAGTGTCACCGCATAGTCACCTGGGTCAGAGCCATCGCTGTCCCCCGTTTGGGGCTGCTGTGCTTCCAAAGGGTGGTCCTTAGACCAGACCCTGTCCTGCTGAGGTTTTCACTTGTCCATGGGGAAAATGAAAAAAAAATTATTTTGGAATGTTTTCAATTTGAAGCTTTTCTTGCTTCAGTCTCTGTGTTGTAGTATTTTTCTTTCCTTAAAAGTTGACGGTGATAGTAGATCAGCTTAGATATTTTCCTTCTTCGCAAAAGGAAAAGCTGGTAACCTCCGGCGGTCCCTTAAAAGCTCTGCGTCCTTCCTGGGCTGTGAGGCCTTGACGTCGGGGAGTGGGGTGGGGGGCGTGGCCTCAGGGAGCACCTTCTCTGGGCGTCTTCTCTGCATGGGGCCCTTCTCAGGAGTGGGGACTCCCTGCGGGGCCCGAGGGCCTGAGGCGAACCCGCAGCACAGCCCGTCTCCTCCACGCCAGGCCGTGGCTCAGATCCTGCCTTTCCGAGACCAGAACCGCAAGGCCCTGGATGGCCTCTGGAACCGGCACCACGTGGAGCGCGTGGAGATCGTCATGAAAGAGACGGTGGATGCAGAAGGTGCGTGAGCTGAGTGGGCGCCCAGCCCCGCCCCGCCCCGCCCCGCCTCGCTCAGCCGCCCCACCTCGCCCTCCCCCTGCCCTGAACCCCGTGAGGCCTCTGCAGGAGGGGCTGCGGGTCAGCCCGGTCCCCAGGGTTTCCCAGGGAGGGCTCTGCTGGTGTGTGGCCCCCTCCCAGGGACCTGCTCAACCCCGGTGCCTGCGGGCAAACCTGGGCGCTCTCTCGGCTCCCCTTAGGGAGCCCACGGTCTAGTTCAGTAAATGTGGCTCAGACAGGATAACAGCCCGCACAGCGGTAACCGCTAGGCCTTAGCCTGCGTGTCACGCGAGTGTGACGGAGACTGTGGGGCTGCACGGGGTCCCTCACACTTCTGTGCTTGCCCAGGGGTGTCCTCTGCCCAGACAGCTTCTCCTCGCCGTCTCCTCGCTTCCGATCACCGCCATCCTTGGTCCTCAGCTCAATGTCGCTTGCCTGGGTTGGGGCGGGTGTCTCTGCTGAGCTTCTTGACAAGGCCTCCTGGCCTCTGACCAGGGCGCCCGGGGTTCCTGCCTCGTGCCTGTCCAGTCTGCCCCCAGCAGAGGGTAGCGTCCGGGCCGTCTCTGCTCTGACCCCCAGCACGCGCCTCGGAAGTGCTGAGTTGATGCCAGAGGAGCAGTGTTGACCTGGGACTCAGGGGCCCTGTGACGTAGGCCCGTCCCTGCCTTTGCCTGGGTCACCTCGGCACGTCACTCACGTATCTGTGAGATGAGCAGGTTGCGTGGATGACAACAGCTAAGGCCCCGTTGAGCTCTGGCTTTCTGTGATTTCATCAGGTGTTCAAAGCATCAGTTCTTACCCAAGTTATTGCATTCTAGTCCCTCCAGTACCCGAATGGGGTGGGTGCTGACAGATGGGGTTTGCTGACGTGCCCAGGGTCACACGGTGGGTCCTGGGGCAGGCGGGCTGGCTCTGGCGCCAGGCTCCGCGCCGGACATCCAGCTCACCCTGTGACTGCCTCTGCCGCCGGGACAGGAGGCCCCCTCAGCGGTGTGTGTGCAGTGGGGGACAGAGGGGGACCCCAGCCAGCCCAGGCCCCTCGGGCCTGGGGACCGGGAGAGCTGCCTCTCTCCCTTTGCCTCCTCCTCTTTTTCTGTGTATTCTTCCTCTTTTTCTTTCTCTGTGTATTTGGCTCTGGAAACTCTGTGTTGATGCCCAGAGGTGTGTAGACCCAGCAGCCTCTGTCCCCTGATACCTCGCAGCTTCGCTGGGGGAGAGGATGTGTGGGGACAGACTCCGAAGTGACTGATGCGGGCAGGCGGTGCCCTGGGAGGCGGGCGGGGAGGTGGGCGGGCTGGGGGTGCTGCTGTCCTTGAGAGGAGCTGGGTCCTCCAGTCTGGAACCCTGTCAGAAGAGTCCCGTCCCCACACCGGGGTTGGGCCTTCGAGGGTCTCGGGACCCTCCCCGGCCCTCCCAGATCTCCTCTCCTGTCCTCAGCGAGGGCTCAGGCCGTGGTCCCCTCCTGTGCCTGTGTGTGGCTGCATGAGGGTGGGCCTCGCCTTTGCCTCGGGCCTGGCACCGAGAGTGTGAGGCAGAGCAGACGGGCCACTGCCACACCTGCTGTGGGGGTGGGCACCTCGCTCGCCGGGACTCGGGCCGGTCACCGGTCACCGGCAGGGCTGGCCCAGGACGCCTCCTTCCCCTGCCCCATCCCTGTCCCCATTTCCGGCAGCTCCTTCCTCTGTCCACCCTGGGTGGGGAAGAGCCGCGAAGTCTGTGGGTACCGTCTGGCACCGTCGCCTTGTTTCTTGCGGCCCTTGGCACCCCGTTTCCTTCTGGTGTCTGGTGGTGGTGGTGTGGGGTTCTTCGCAGCATCCCTGTGCAGCCTGGGGCTAGGCAAAGTGCAGCAAAGGGATTCTTAGATTTTGGAGAAAGGTGAACGGAAGGCAGGGGCTTGGGCAGATCTTCCTCCTGGGGCAGGGGCTGGGGGTGGGCGGGGGGCGTCTCAGGTTTGAACAGCAGCCCCAAAGCAGAAGTTCCAGGGGAGGGCGCTGTGGGACCGAAGCCCAGGCCCAGCTGTGTGTGGGGTGCGGGTTCTGAGGGGCGGGTCTCACTGTTGCTTCGCTCAGGTGCTCACTGTGTCTTCAGCCCGGAGGCAAAGAGAGACGCAGGGCAGGGCAGGTGGCTGGGGACCCACTGGCCCCACAGGGGCTTGCAGCCAGTAAGGGTGCAGTCGGTGGGGGGCTGGCTCAGCCTGCCGTCCCCGTCAGGGGTGACCAGCAGGACCGCAGCTGTCCTGGGGGTCGGGTCTCCCTGGCCAGCCTGCTTACCTGCCCGTGGCGTATTCAGGCCCAGAGCAGTGTGTGACAGGGTGACTTCCGGCTCATCCCCACAGCATGTGGGGCCTTGGGCATGAGTGTGCATCCCTCCCCCCCCCCAACCAGAAGGACAAGGCTCCGTCACTTCCCAAGGAAGTGGCCCAAGCAGTGGTCCCTGCTGTCCCTGCGTGTCCATCCCTCGTGGGGAGGGGGGAATGCCGTCGACTCCAGCTCAGGCTGGAGAGAGAGGAGGGGAGCTGTGGACCCTGCAGCCACCCCCCACCCCCCTGGCCAGCTAGCCCTGTGCCCAGCACCTCAGGCCCCTGCACCCCGGTTAGGGTGGGAAGCAGGCAGGAGGAAGAACTGGCCTCCTGCTGGAGGTTGCTGTGCCCACTGCAGTCACACTGAGGTGGCCAGGGAGGTCCCGAGGCAGGATGCAGAGCCCAGCATTCCGACCGTTAAGCCCCAGGGCCACCCAGCCCCTTCCCCTGCCACCCAGCCCCTGCCCCCGCCACCCAGCCCCTTCCCCAGGCCGGCAGGTGCTGCCCCCAGCTTCCTCCTCCCCTCCTGCCGTCCTAGCATCCCCTCTGAGTCTTTCACAGGGAGGCACTAGGGTGACCTGGTGCCCGGCAGCAGCCAGGCCCGCCGCCCCGAGTGCTGGAAGGGGCAGGGGCGGCAAGCAGGGCGTAGGAAATGGAGCTTTCCCGGTCCCAGCTACTGCAGGCCCTGAGAAGTGGGGAACTCGGGAGCTGCAAGGTCGTTTGCGTGTCCCCCACCTGCATCACGCCATCCAAGTGGGTGGAGGCCGCTCCCCCGGCCCCCTCCTCCCCGGCTGTGCGAGTGCTCGTTTGCTCCGTTTCTGCCGCAGCCTCTGGCTCAGAGGAGTTTGCTGCAGAGTCAAGGCTGCTGCAGAGACGGAGGGAGAGAGAGAGCCAGACCTGGGAGGAGGAAGGGAAGGGGCAGTCCTTCCTCCCCCACCCCGGCCCGGCCCCAGCTCCCCCTCAGTCTCATCCGGGGAGCCCCCCATCCAGTGAGCCCCTGAGAGTCACAGGAACCGGGGTGCCCAGGCCGGGGTCTCCTGAACTGGCACCATGGGCCATACAAAGAGTGACCTTGGCTGGGCCACTTAGCTCCTGGGAGAGGACCCCTGCTGGCCCTCGTCTGGGGGTGGGGGTGGGGGCGGGGGGGCGCTGGGAAAGGAGGGCTGCGTGACTGACAGACTGAAGTGCGGCTTGGGGGGCCCCTGTGCCGGCACGGGGTGGGGGGAGGGGCATGATGCAGGCTCACGTCTGTGGTGGGAGGGACCAGCCAGTGCCTCTCACCAAGGGACCGAGGCCACAGGGTCCTTCCTTGCAGGTGCTCACCAGCTGTCCTGCCTTAGGCAGGTGTGCCAGCGGGGGCTGGGAGCTCGCTCAGCAGGGTGGCCTCCTCCCCGGCCCCGCAGGGCAGGGCCGTGGCAAGGTAAGCTCCGGGCTCAGGGCAGAGCCCCTGAGCAGAGCCGGCTAGCCAGCAGCCCCGCTCTCTCCCGGAAGGTATCAGGTATCAATAGGCATCGCAGCTGGCTTTTTTTTTTTTGTTTTTGTTTTTATCTATGTTTTTACTGGAAAATTCAATCTCCCCCAGTGTGGAGGCAAAGGGGACGGGGCGTTTGGTCCTGGTTCTGAAGGCTGTGGTTTCCAGCACCGTCTCTATTACCCAATGACAATCACCTCATCACTCACCCAGGGCTGTTCTGAGGATTAAATCAGGGAATGTACGTGGAAATCCTCCACAGAGGAAAACGCTGTTCCCTTCCGAGATGCCAAGGACAGGAAGCGGCCGTGGGCTCCGTCGCCCTGGGCCCCACGTGACTTACCTTGACCGTGCTGAGTTATGCAGAAGCCCGCAGTTGGTCTGTGATAGTCTTTTGTGACCATTTCTCACCAAACGTCACCTCTCTCTCTCTCTCTCTCTCTCTCTCTCTCACGTAGAGATGTAAATGTTCACGGATCGACAATCCGCATAATCTATACCTTGCGGTAGCTCTATATTTCTGTTCAGTTCTGTTTATACCACCAAATACGAATTGTTCGATTATTAGGCGTTCCGGTCGCTTCCAGTTTCTGCTCTTTTAAAATAGCGCTTTGTGAGCTTTTTAAAACACCGCGATCCAGTCCCCAGGCCATAAAGTTTACCGCTTTCCAGTGTACAATTCAGACGTTTTTAATTACAGCCACACATTGGTGCGACCACGATCTAATTCTAGAACGTGGACGAGTGTTCAAGTTTGTTTTTCCTTCCAGTGTGCTTCTAAAGGGGACTCACTAGGCCAAAGGGTCAAGGCCACTTGATAGCCGTTGCTGCATCTCGTTGGACCCCGTTCGCCTCCGTGGCTCACTCCCCACGAGGTTTCGAGGGGCTGCACGACTGAGTGGGTGTCCCCTGCTTGACCCCCGACGAGCTCGGGAATGAGACAAGGAAACGCAGGAGGCCTTTCTTCGGTCCTTCTTCCTGCCTGTGCTTTTTTCCTTTCCTTGTTCATACATCGATAGCTTTTAACCCTCAAGCTTTCAGCCTGGGAGAGGATGCTGAGTGTCAGCATAGATCATTAAAAACACAAACAAACAAACAAACAACAACAAAACAGTCCACAATAACTGGTAATAACTAGAAAAAAAAAAAAAGGGGGCTCGTTGGGCATCATCAGGAGGGCTAGCCCCCCTCCCCACCTCCCCTCCTGGAGCTCGGCTACATGGCCTCCTGCCGGGAGCTGCCTGGCTCAGTTCTGGTTGCTGCACTTTGACTCTGAAAATACGAGGAAAGATCAAAGTCTACAAATCTGTGGGCTGAGCTAAACACGGCACACCACCCCCCGCAAAGCTTGAAATTAAGGAATAAAGGAAGCTCTCTTTTTCCACAGCGGGCAGGAAAACCTAAGAAATGCATTCTCCCCACGGACTGAGTGAGGATAAAAATAGGAGAAGAGCTACCTTGGGATTTGCTAAACTAATGAAGAGTACAGCAGATAACAGGGCTTTTAAGGACTCTGCTTTGTTCTCGCCATCAAAACGTTACCTGTCCTCAGAGCTCTGGCTATTATTCTCTTGATGCTCTGATATCTGCTGTGATTCCTGGATTCCAAGACCCATCTCTCTCATATTTGGACAGCTCTGAAGTTGGGTTTCCCATCGATGGGGTGACACAGCTGAACGGGCAGGCTGTTTCTGCCCCCTTTGTTATAACACAGCGATGCTTTCACCACGGATGGCGTTTCGATTCGACGAAACCCAGTGTAGCTCCAGCCTTCATGGTCTCTCCAAGCCCCCATCTTATCCCTCTCGCGGCCTTTTTGATGTGGTCACTGGATGTCCCATCACCACTTGACACGCAGACGATTTAGAACGGAAACCTGCATTGCATTGTTCTCATGAAATACCAACTGTTTTTTTTTTTTTTTCTAACTTCTTTATTTCTAAAGGAGTGGCTCACCTGGCAGCCCCTCTCTCTCAGCCCCTGGAACGATAAAAATACTAGCCAGTGTTTATCAGGGCTTCCTGTGTGCCGGGCACCATTCCAAGCCCAGAATGTGTGTTAACTCATGAATCCTCACAGCAGCCCTACAGGGAAGTATTGTGACAATTCCCCTGGGGTCACAGGGCTAAGAGATGGCAGGCAGAGCAGGTACCCAGGCAGCCTGGCTCCAGAGGCCACACCCCAGATCATGGCTCTGAACTGCCTTTCTCCCGTCCAGCCCACCACCACACAGTTTTCACCCACCCACTGCATACTGCCTCTGCATTTCACTGTGGCTTTGATCTGGGCCTTGTTACTTCCTGTGACTATAGCAAATGCTGCCCGGTTGGTCCCATTACCCAGCCCCTCCCGGAGGCTGCATCGCTCCGATGGGAGGCAGCATAATCTCCCCTCAGCACCTCTTTCGTGTCTCCAAATTCCCTGCTCTAACACTTAAAAAATGGGGAGAGGTTATGGAGACACGATCACGAATCACACAATTCACTCATTTAAAGAATACAATGCCGTGGGTTTTAGTATATTCATAGAGTTGTGTATCCATCACCACAGGTGATTTAAAAATATTTGCATCATCCCCAGAAGGGGCCCTGTGCTTCTTAGTGGCATCCTTTAATTCCACCATCCCCCCCAAGCCCCAGGCAGCCATTCATCTACTTCCTGTCTCTATGGATTTGCCTCTTCTGGATGTTTTTATATAAACGGAATCATATGATTGGTGGCCTTCTGTGTTTGGCTCATTTCATTGGTGGCCTGATGTTCTCAAGGTTCATCCAGTTGTAGTGTCAGGGCCATCCTTTTTCATGGCTGAGTAATATTCCATTCCACAGATCGACCACATTTTATCCATCGGTTGATGCACATTTGGTTTGTTGCTCTTTTTTGGGCCACTGCCAATTATGTGTGTAGGGCGGACCCTCCCGGTCTGAGGCGGGCCTTCCCATTACCCTTGGTGACAATCTCCCTCTAGCATTTCTCGGTTGACTTACTTTTTTCTCCTTCCCATCTACCCTCCCTGTAAGCGGAGGGCAAGGGCCTATCTGTGTCCTCAGTGCTGGCACATTGAGTGGCATGTGGGTGGCAGTTGTCAGCCCTGTTTAATGGCAGGATGCAGAAACAGACTCGGAAGTCCCACCTCAGTCCGGGCCCAGGGCCCAGGCCCTCACGGCGGCGCCACAGCCGGGCAGGTGTCTGTGAGCACCGTCTGTCCTCTGCTGGGACCGGAGCCTTCTTCTGGCCTTGCAGGGGGATCCCCCGAGGGCGGGTGTCTCAGAGCCGCCCGCCCTCCTGCTGTCATCAAGGTTTGCTCCTCATAAATCATTTCTGTGGCCGTCTGCACTGGGGAATGAGGACGCAGATAGGTTGCGCTGCGCGGGGAGGGGTCCCCGTGCCCCGCGGGGAACCTGGCCGCGGTGCCCGCCCTTCACGCCCCTCCCCTGCCCCTCCCCCCACCTCAGGTCGCACCAGCTTCTATGAGGAGTACGGCGTCATCCGCGACGTGCTGCAGAACCACCTGACGGAGGTGCTCACCCTGGTGGCTATGGAGCTGCCGGCCAACGCGAGCAGCGCGCAGGCCGTGCTCCAGCACAAGCTGCAGGCCTTCCGCGCGCTGCGGCGCCTCCGCGGCGCCAGCGCCGTGCTGGGCCAGTACCGGGAGTACGGCGCGCAGGTGCGCAAGGAGCTGCGCAAGCCCGACGGCTTCCACAGCCGGACGCCCACCTTCGCGGGTGAGCCGCCCCCCAGCCCCAGCCCCACCCTCCTCCGGAAGCAGCTTCCGCGCCCAGGCATCCCTGGGTTTGGGTTGGAAGGGACTTGACGTGGGATTTTCGCAAGGGCCCTCCACCAGCTTAGAGCAGCAGGTGGCCCACTGGAGCTCTCTAGGTGAGGGACACCCCAGGTGGCTGTCTCAGGCCAGCCCATGCCCGGAGGTCCTTCCGGGGCTTGCCAAGAGGGCTCCGTCCAGCTGCCCCGTGAGGCTCCCAGCCTGCCCGGCCATAGCCCGAGGCACTTCCAGCGGGCAAGCACCATGCTGGTCAGACAGGTGGCCCCCAGAACCATCCTTGGGACCGCTACACACGCTCCGGGCTCCCTGGGAGAGGGCTGGCTCCCTCAGACTGCAACCACAACCAGAGCAGCGGCTATCGATCGGGCACCTCTTACGTGCCAGGCGCTCGACGCCCGTCACCTCATTTGGTCCTCACGCACACACCCACGGGGCAGGTGTGGTCATCACCCCCGTTTACAGGGGCGGACGCGTGAGGCTCAGCGACACTGCAGAACCTTGCCCAGGTCCAGCAGAGATGGTTCATGGGAGGCCAGGCCCGGAACTCGAGTCAGGAGGGCACTCGGTGTCCCACCCTCCCGTCCCCCGCCATCCCCCGCCCCCAGTGGGCTCCTGGCCGGGGCACCACGGCCCTGCAGGCCTACCTCCAGGCCAGTCCTGGTGCTCCCACAGCGGCCAGGATCTCCCGGCCTCGCCCCCACCCTGACACTTCTCTTGAGGCTCCGGGTGGGGGACTCACCACCCCGTTCTCCTTCTGGGGGGGGTGGGACGGTCCCTCTAAGGGAGGTGGGTGTCTGAGATGGCCCCGAGGCTGCGTTCCCAGCACCGCTGGGAGAGAAGGTGATGGAAGGGGTGCAGGGTGGGGTGCGGATAGCAAGGCTGGGGCGTTCCAAGGCAGCGGGGCGCCCAGAGGAGGGGCGCAGAGAGAAGGACTGACCGGTGGGGAGGTAGGAAGGGGAGGGCACGTGGGCCGGGAGGGCCCCGGCGGTCTGCGCTGGGGCGTCACCTCTGCTGTCCCCCTGTCGCCCCAGGCATCCTCGTTCACGTGGACAACCTTCGCTGGGAGGGCGTCCCTTTCATCCTGACGTCTGGCAAAGCCTTGGACGAGAGAGTGGGCTACGTTCGCATCTTGTTCAAGAACCGGGCGTTTTGTGCCCAGAGCGAGAAGGACTGGGTCTCGGCCCAGAGCCCGTGCCTGCCTCAGCAGATCGTCTTCTACATCGGCCACGGGGAGCTGGGCGCGCCCGCCGTGCTGGTCAGCCGGAGCCTGTTCAAGCCCAGCCTGCCCTCCGGGAGCTGGAAGGAGGTGGAGGGCCGGCCAGGGCTGCGCCTCTTCGGCCGCCCGCTGTCCGATTTCTACGCCTACAGCCCCGTGCGGGAGCGGGACGCCTACTCCGCCCTCATAGCCCACATCTTCCACGGCCGGAAGGACTCCTTCGTCACCACGGAGAACCTGCTGGCCTCCTGGCTCTTCTGGACCCCCTTGCTGGACAGCCTGGCCGGCGCGGTCCCCCGCCTCTACCCGGGAGGGGCCGAGAACGGACACCTGTTGGACTTTGAGTTCACAGGCAGCCAGCTGGCCTTCTGCCAGCAGCAGGTGGAGCAGCTGGTGCCGGGGCCGGGTCCGGCTCCGATGCCCAGCGACTTCCGGGTGCTCAGGGCCACGTACCGAGAGAGCCCGCTGGTGGCGGCCTGGCCCGAGGAGCTGATCGCCAAGCTGGCCAGCGACATCGAGGCCGCGGCGGTGCAGGCGGTGCGGCGCTTCGGCCAGTTCCACCTGGCCCTGTCGGGCGGCTCGAGCCCCGTCGTCCTGTTCCAGCAGCTGGCCACGGGGCACTACGGCTTCCCCTGGGCCCACACGCACCTGTGGCTGGTGGACGAGCGCTGCGTCCCGCTCTGGGACGCCGAGTCCAACTTCCAGGGCCTGCAGACGCACCTGCTGCAGCACGTCAGGGTCCCCCACTACAACGTGCACCCCATGCCCGTGCACCTGCACCAGCGGCTGTGCGCCGAGCAGGACCGCGGCGCCCAGGCCTACGCCGAGCAGATCTCGGCCCTGGTGACCAACAGCAGCTTCGACCTGGTGCTGCTGGGCATGGGCCCCGACGGGCACACGGCCTCCCTGTTCCCGCAGTCGCCCGCGGGCCTGGACGGCGAGCAGCTGGTGGTGCTGACCGAGAGCCCCTCCAAGCCGCACCGTCGCATGAGCCTGAGCCTGCCCCTCATCAACCGCGCCCGGAAGGTGGCGGTGCTGGTCATGGGCAGGCCGAAGCGTGAGATCACCATGCTGGTGAGCCGCGTGGGCCACGAGCCCAAGAAGTGGCCCATCTCGGGCGTCCTGCCCGGCTCCGGCCAGCTGGTCTGGTACATGGACTATGAGGCGTTTCTGGGCTGATGGTGCCTCTGTCCTCTGCTCACTCCAGCGCTGTCTCTCGCCTGTCCTCGCCCCTCCCCTCCTAGTCCTGCCCCCTGCCCGCGTTCCCTGGCTCTCTGGAGTCTGATGCTTGTGGTCAGGCCCCCAGAGAGGCCCCATCCCACTTCCTTTGACAGTCCCCATCCAGGAGTAGTGGGCAGACGCAGAAACAAGGAAGAAATGGTGTCTCTGCTCGTGAGCGCTTCCAATCCAAGTCAGGAGAGAGACGTCCACCCAAAGAAGAGACCCACAGCCGTTACACATTCGTATCAACCAGCACAGAACAAGGCAGCGTGAAAGCCCCGACTTGAGAAAGAGGAATGAAAAGGCATGAGTGAATCAGGGGAGACATCCTGGAGGAGGTGGCCCTGGAACTGGTTCTTGTGGAGAAGAGCACGGGCGGTAGAGAGAAGGGAGCACCGGCATCTGAGCAGGTGCAGGGCCCATGTGAAGCAGGGCGCTGGGGACAGTCCAGGTGCTCGGGCCTCTGGAGCCCCTGCTTCCTGTCTCCCTCCTTTCCCTGAGCCTCTGACATCAGCCTGCTGGCCTGTGCTCTGTGTGGCTGCCTCCGCCTGGTCTGTGCCTCTGGTTCCTTTCGCCTGGGTCCCTGCTGTGGAGGGGTCTTCCCATCCCCTCTCTGTTCCTGGGCTGTCCCTCAGACTCTCCACGTACAGGCAGACGGCAGAGGATGATGACAGAAACACAGCAGCAAATAACGAGGATGTTACAGTTAACGGTTCCAGAAAGCTTGTGACTGCTGTTTGGAGCGCCTTTCCTCCGTGGATGACCTCGGCAGAGGGGGGAACTGGCTCTCAGCTCCTCAGGGAGGACCCCTCCCCCACCCCACTTCGCCAGCCAGCCCCTCCGTGAGACACACTGGGCACAATCAGACTCTTCCAGCAATCCCCCATTTAAGGGGATCCCTTCCATCTCAGGGGACTTCCCGGTGGGTGTGTCCACTCTCAGTATCCCCTCTTGTTTTGCCAGGAGAGATCCAGTCAAATCTTTTCCCTGACGGTGACAACTCATTTTGGGGGGGCAGTGTGACGTCGAGGGTTCTAGCCCCCCCCGGGTGCTCTGACCTGACCAGACCAAAGCCAGGCCTCCTTGCGGGGGGGCAGGGGGTGGCCTCAGCTCACAGGCAGCGGGGGGCTGCACGGGATCTCCTCGGGGGACTCGGCAGATTCACAGCGCCCGGGGGTGGCAGAGAGGGGGAGCAGGCTGTGACCCGGTCACCTGTCACCATACTACCTCTCGGCAGCACCCAGCCTGCCGACTTCCTGTCTGCTGCTCCCTCCGGCCACCTCTAGGGTCACCACTAATGCTCGGCTGAAGACTTGGGGCCACACATCAGTAGCTTCTGAAACCCCCAAGGTCGGGGCGTAAGGGGTGGTGCTCTGAAATGTCTTTTTAAAAAAAAAAAAAAATCCAACATCTCAGGACAGATTTTTTTTAATTTCAATTTCCCACGTCGCCACGCCCACCAGCTATGACCGTCAAGGAATCAGATGGATTTTTCTGCGTGACTACGACGCCCCCTCTCGTAGTCACACTTCACGTGGGGCAGACACATTGTGTCAGGCAGATAGATACAAAGTGTCAGTGCCACTCACAGGGCTTTCTTTCCTGAGGAGGCACGCTTCCCGAAATCTCTGCCTCTGCTCTCGCTTGTTTACACTTCCTCCAAAGGCACTCTTGGGACAATTTCCCCAACCCCCCGGCCTCCAGCGACCCGGTCCAGACAGGACACCTCTCTTTATGCGGAGGGGGCCGACCCTGGCTGAACAGAGTCACCCAGCCGGGTCCGGAAGTCGCCTCCCTTTCTGGGGCGGGGGGAGGGGTGGGGGGGTCCGTGTTTTAACTTGCTTTAGAGATGCTGGCAGCGGCGGGTGCTCACGCGCGGACACAGGTGGTTGCAGTTCCGATGCCACGTCTGGCCACGTGGGGGCGCTCTCGCACCATCTCTGCGGGCTTGCGGGCTGACTGCCTTGGGACCCCGTCGTGTTACATGTTTTATCCGCCTCCCGGGGGCCTTGGCCTGAGCACCCCACCAGCTGTTCTTTGGGAACTTCTCCCTCTGTGGTTGCTACATCAGATCGAAAGGGGCCTCCACAGGCCTGGGTCTCGTTCCAGGACAAAGGGTAGGCTGGCTCCTGATGTCACGATTTCTGAATAATAGTGAGTCACTGCGGGCCTAAGCCTGGAATGTCCTGTTCTTAGAGGAGTGCCTTGCATCAAAACGCACCCCTTCTCTGTGGAGAGTGTGCATATGCGGGTGAGGGGGGCAAAAAAAAATATCAAAGGCTTCCTCTCCAGAATCAAGTGCTGTCTTAAAGGCACAGTGAGTGGAAAGTCCAGCAGGAGACGGCGCCCACAGTCCTGCGTCCGCCCACGCCCCTTCCCCCTGCTCCCCACTGCCCGGTGCCAGGAAGGAGAGATTCTCGGAGGCTGGAGGTGGTTTCCCAGTGTCCTGGACTGTGATCCACAGCAGGAAACACACTTTACATCACGAGACACGCAGAGACCTGTCTCGGGCATAACTGTCGTGAAGGAATGTCTCCCCTGAGAACGTGGGGTACCCTCTAGTTTCTATTTTTCATTTTCAAAAAAAAAAAAATGTTGCTTTTCATCTGCTGAATCTATGAGTGGATACATCATTTTTAAAAAAAAAAAAAATGCTGCTGTGATCCACCCTGTTTCACAAGCCAAGGACCCCGAGTCTTGAGAGGGAGCAACGGGTGAGCACATTGGAACTGGAACCCCGGCCTTGCAATCCTGCAGCCCCGCACGCAGCCGCTCAGCCAGCACAGGGAGCCTGCCCAGGCCCAGCACGCTGCCGCTTCAGTCCCCAGGAGGGATGCTCGGCGAGGCCTCCTCCATCACGGCGGGAGGGAGGGCGGCGGGTGCTGAAGAAGCTCTGATCGGAAGCCTGAGCTGCAGGAACAGCTGTGACATCGGGGTCGATAAGTACCAGGCCGGACACTGCATGTTTTACACGAGGTGGCCTTGGTTTTGAGCCACGTCGGGAGGCAGGTGGAGGGATCCTCGCTCACGGATGATTTTGAAACTGAAACTGAAGTCGTCCACGGACGACGGGCCAGGCTTGGAACCAGGGTCTTCAGGAGTCCAGATGGGTGTCCCCTGCCCCCGCCCCCACTGCGGTGCCACCTCCTTCCCTGGAGCCCCTGGGTGCTCAGGGCAGCAGGGGCTACTCTCAGTCCTGTCAAAGGCAGGAGGGGCCCTCCTCTGGGAGGCTCTGTCAGCTTAGCCCTTCTAGAGCGGGCAGCATTACCATCAGCTGTCGGGAAAGGACCGGAGGGACTTTCCAGGCTGTTGTCAGCTGGATTCCAGTTTTGATCTGGGAGCGTGTTCTCTGCTAAACCACAAGCTAACACAGTCTCGTCTCGTTGACCCCCCCGCCCCCGCTCCCTGCTCCTCTGCAGACGGTGCTCTCTCCCCGGCCTGGGGTCCCCGGTGCAGCAGTGTGACCAGAGAGAGCTCGCTGCCAGCCACTGAGCCTTCAGAGCACGCCCTCGAGGGCTGTCATTCCACAAAGCACGGGCTGGGGGCTCCCCCCGTGCTTCGCCTTGCTCCCTCCTTTCCCAGGGGGAGAGAGCCGGGGATGGGGTGACAGAGAAAGGGAGAAGCTTCCCTAAAGTCGTAAGGGGCAGTTTTTTACAATTTAGGTTTCGTTAAATTG
>PVKZ01004537.1:52500-79184 GCA_004027375.1 Macroglossus sobrinus | reverse complement strand
AAAGAAAGAAAGAAAGAAAGAAAGAAAGAAAGAAAGAAAGAAAGAAAGAAAGAAAGAAAGAAAGAAAGAAAGAAAGAAAGGGAGGAAGGAAGAAAGGGAGGAAGGAAGGAAGAAAGGAAGAAGGAAGGAAGGGAAGAAGGAAGGAAGGGAAGAAGGAAAGAAAGAATTATATTTTTCTTTATATGTTTGGTATTGTCTCTACTCAAACAATGGTTACTTTTTAATATGTAAATGATTGTCTTAGTGTTCTATGAAAGAGATTATAACAGCTAGAAAAGTTGTTTATACATTGTGCTTAAGCAAAGCAAGGACATCACAAAAATGAACAAAAGTTGAAATAATTTGTGAATTTGTTATTTGTTAGGCATATTGTGGCCAAAACTTTTCTTTTAAGTAGGTGTACTATTATTTGCAAATTTCATTTACAGGATCAGTGAGCATAGTCTAAAGTTTACTCAGTCTTGTTAGAGAAAAAGTTGCACTTTCAATAACTATATTACAGCAGTTCTGCATTTTAGGTTTTCATGCATGGGCATTTTTTAAAATTTTCCAATACAAATTTAAGTTCTTAGCAGTTTTCACTGCGGAAAATTTATACTTGAATCTAGCCTAACTTTATCTTGATTCTATGCTTTTTGCTTTCTTGCTGAGCTTTGGTTGATGAAAAACAGTGCTTCGCTAATTATGATTATGTTTAAATATCAGCTATTTTTAGATTTCAAAGCATTCACAAATATATAATTATGATAATTGGTCTTTTATATGAAAATGTGGACATTTTAGAAGAAAAAGAATCATTTAGCAAAAATATGTACAAATGTGATATAACAATATTACAAAAGCATAAATTAGTGTGGCTAGAAATTAAAATAAAAAAAAGATGTTTTCTTATTTGAAACCACCTTATTCTTGTTTTGCTCTATTAGGATGAATAGAGCAAAATGTTAGAATTTTGGGGGGTATGTCTTATGATTGAGTGAGAAAGAAACACAAACGGCTCAGGCCAGTTTTCAAAGGCATCTTCTAGCTCACACAGTGAAATGGTCCAAATGAAAGTTTGGAGATAATTTTTTCATGTGAACCTTAATAGTATAGAAGGTTCTCATTAATCACAACTTCAACTATAGTTACATTGGCTAGTTCTTGTTTATTCAATCAATTAAAATCTCTTTAACTAAACTATCATATGCAATCAACTGCTCCAGATGTTATGCTATAACAGAAATGAAAAAGAGTTTTTTTTCCCCTTAAGTAAATATCAGAGTAGATGAGACAAACAATGTGTACATAAATAACCACAAACAAGGTGGAATGCAATAAATGGCATTAGAGGAGTAAAGATAAGAAATAATCTGAATTCAGATGAGAGCAAAATAATTTCCTGCATGATGGAAGATAAGACAAAAGATTGAAGAAGAGGGAGATTCATGAATGTGAAGCATTGAAAAATTAATTCAGTCAGGTGACAGTGTAAGCAATAACACAGAGTAAGGAAAAACACAGATCATATACTTATGCAGTGCCTGTAAGATATTCAATTGGACATGACAAATGGAGAATGGTGTCACATACTAAATTGGAGAGGAGATTTCTTAAAACAAATAAGAGGAGGTACAATTCTGAGAATTGAAAAATAGAATAAGGTTGGTAAAATGTTTTAATTGAAATTAGGAGAGGTCATTGTAAAAAAGCCTTACTTGTTTTCTAAAAAAAAATATTTTTAGTAGAATAGAAAGTTAAGCAAATAATTTACAGAGTATGGAGGAATATGATGGTGAGGAGGTACAGAAAATATTAGGAGTAGGTAATGTGAGGAATTTGATACTTAAAAATAAATTAAACACTGAAAATGTTGAGAGCCAATATGAGATGAAACAAAATAAATTTATATTGAAGCAAATTGGCCTACCCATAATTACTTGTTCCTCTCTTACTCCTCTCTTTTTCAATTAATGACTTAAATCAGTTGTTCAAGTCAGAAACATAGGGAATTTACTTTACTACTTTCTCCTTTTCACTCCCACCAAAAAGAGATAAGTTCTGTTTTATGTACTTTGCATTTCTTCACTTTTATTAATCATTTTGCATTTCTTCACTTTTATTAATCCACACTGTTTTGACCCTAGTTGAGAGAACTAATAACATTTACTTGGGTTCAGTTTATTTTTTTTATTTTGTTTTTTTTTATATTTTATTTATTTGTTTGTTTATTTATTAATTACATTACAAGTTTTTTTGTGTGGTTTTTCTTTAATTTATTAGGTTAATATTGGTTAATACAATTATATAATTTTCAGGTGTACATTATAGCTTGATATCTACATATTCTATTGTGTGATTACCACTCAGAGTCCAGTTTCTTTCAGCTACCATATATTTGATCCCCTGGACCCATTTCATCCTCCTCCTGCATTTAATCCCATTTTCCCTGACTTGTTCCTCTCTCCTCCCCCACCTCCCACCCTCTAGTAACCACTAGTTCATTGTCCATGTTCATGAGTCTCTGTTTCTCCTGTTCATTTGTTGCTTTCAGGTTTATATCTCACATATAAGTGATATGTGATTTTCAATTTATTCAGTCTGGCTTATTTCGCTTCAAGTGATTATCTCGAAGTTCATCCATTTTGTCACAAACGGCAGTATTTCATTTCTTCTTATGGCTGAGTAATATTCCATTGTATATACATGCCATTGCTTCTTTAGCCAATCATTTATCATGGGCACTTCAGTTGCTTCCGTGTCCTGGCTACTGTGAAAAATGCTGCTATAAATATCAGTATGCAAATATCTTTTTGGATTTGGGTTTTCAAGTCCTTGGGTTAAATACCCAGTAGAGGGATTGCTGGATCATATGGTAGATCCATTCTTCATTTTTTGAGAAACCTCCATACTGTTTTCCATAGTAACTGTACCAATATGCAATCCCACCAGCAGTGTATGAGGATTCCTTTTTCTCTACATCCTCTCCAACATTTGTTATTACTTGTTCTGTTGATTATAGCTATTCTAGCAGGTGTCAGATGGTGTCATTTGTCTAATAGCTAATGATGTTGAGCATCTTTTTATATATTTGTTGGCCATTTGCATGTCCTCTAGGGAGAAGTGTCTGTTCATGTCCCCTGTTCATTTTTTTTATTGGATCATTTGTGTTTTGTTGTTGTTGTTGTTATTGAGATGTATGAGTTTTTTGTATATTTTGGTTGTTAGACCTTTATCGAAAGTGTAGCTTGCAAATATATTTTTCCATTTGGATGGTTGTCTCTTTATCTTCTTGATAATTTCTTTTGCTGAGCAGAAGCATTTAGCTTGATGTAGTCCCATTCATTTATTTTTGTTTTTACTTCCTTTGCTTTTGAGGTCAAATTTATAAAATCCTCTTTAAGTCCAAGGCCCTTGACTTTAGATCCTATGCTTTCCTCTATGCATTTTATTGTTTCAGGTTTTATATTCAGATTCTTAATCAATCTGAGTTAATTTTGGTGTATGGTGATAGACAACAGTCTAGTTTTATTCTTTTGCAGGTGGCCTTCCAATTTTCCCAACACCATGCATTAAAGAGGCTTTTCTTTCTTCACTGTATGTTTTTGGCTATTTTGCCGAAAATTATTCTTCTATATAAATATAAGTTTACTTCTAGACTTTCAATTCTGTTCTACTACTTCTAGTATCTCTTTTGCTGCCAATACGGTCACTTTGTAGTATAATTTGAAGTCAGGCAGAGTGATGCCTCCAGCCTCATTTTTTTTTCCTCAGGATGGCTTTGCCAATCCAGGGTCTTTTGTGCTTAAATACAAATCTGATGATTTTTTCTTTTATTTCTTTTAAAAAAAGTGCTGATTGTATTTTGATGGGGATTGTATTAAATCTGTATAATGCTTTAGGTAATATAGTCATTTTAACTATGTTGATTCTTCCACTCCAAGAACACGGAATATCTTTCCATTTATTTGTATCTCCTTCGATTTCTTTTAATAGGGTCTTCAGTTTTCATTATATAGGTACTCCACTTGTTTCATTAAATTTATTCCTAGGTATTTTATTCTTTTTGTTGCAATTGCAAAAATAATATTTTTTCCACTTCTTTTTCTGATGCTTCATTATTAGAGCATAGAAATGCTATGGATTTTTGAACATTGATTTGGTATCTAGAGACAGTAGTATGTTTACTTATTGTTTCTAGTAGTATTCTTGTGGAGACTAGGGTTTTCTATATAGAGAATCAAATATTCCACAAATAGTGACAGTTTGACTTCTTTGTTTTCTATTTGGATGCCTTTTATATCTTTTTTCTTGCTTGACTACACTCACTAGGACCTCCAATTGTATATTGAATAACAGTGGAGACAGTTGACAGCATTGTGTTGTTCTTGATCTTAGAGAGAAGGTTTTTAGTTTTTTCATTGTTAAGTATAATGTTGGCTGAGAGTTTGTCATATATGGCCTTTATTATGTTAAGGTATTTCTCTTCTATACCAATTTTATTAAGTGTTTTGATCATAAATAGATGCTGTATCTTGTCAAAGACTTTTTCTGCATCTATTGATATGGTCATATGATTTTTACTTTTTAATTTGTTTATGTGGTGTATAACATTAATCAATTTGTGTATGTTGAAACATCTCTGTGCTTTTGGGATGAAACCCGGTTGATCGTGGTGTATAGTCTTTTTAATATGTTGCTGTATTTGGTTCACTAGTATCTTATTTAGGATTTTTGGATCTATGTTCATGAGAGATTATTCTGTAGTTTGTGTGTGTGTGTGTGTGTGTGTGTGTGTGTGTGTGTGTGTGTGTGTGTTATTTTTACCAGGTTTTGGTATCAGGGTAATATAGCTTCCTAAAATGAGTTGGGAAGTATTGTTTCCTCTTTGATTTTTTGCAAGAGGCTGAGGAGAATAGGTATTAAATCTTTGAATATTTGCTAGAATTCACCATTGAAGCCATCTGGTCCTGGACTTTAACTTTTTGGTAGATTTTTGATGATTATTTCAATTTCCATACTGCTGATTGGTCTATTTAGATTTTCCAGTTCTTGATTCAGTCTAAGAAGGTTGTATTTTTCTAAGTACTGGTCCACTTCTTCTAAGTAATTAAAATTGGTGTCATATACTTTTTCATAGTGTTCTTGTATGATCTTTGTATTTCTGCAATGTCACTTATAATTTCCCTTCTTTCATTCTTGATTTTATTTGTATCTTTTCTCTTTTTTTTAGCGAGTCTAGTCAGGGATTTCTCAATTTTATCATCCTCTCAAAGAAGCAGCTCCTTGTTGTATTTATTTTTTCTATTGTTTTTTTTGTTCTGTTTTGTTTTTAATTTCATTTATTTTTGCTCTAATTTTGAGTATTTATTTTCTTCTTTTTTTCAGGATGAAGCATTAGGTTGTTTATTTGGGCTCCTGCTTCTTTTTGGAGATAAGCCTGTAAAGATATGAATCTTTCTCTTATGACCACTTTTGCCATGTCCCAAAAGTTTTGATATGTTGTACTATAATTTTCTTCCATTTCTATGTATCTCTTGATCTCTCTTTATATTTCTTCTCTGACCCAGTTTTTCTTCAGTAGTATATTGTTTAATCTCCATGTACTTGTGTTTTTTCCTAATTTCCTTCTGTAGTTGAACTGTAGTTTCAAAGCATTAATGTCAGAGAATATAGTATGTATAATTTCAACTCTCTGATATTTTTTGAGGCTATCTCTATGTCTCATAATGTGGTCAATTCTTGAGAATATTTCATGTGCACTAGAGAAGAATGTATAAGCAGCTGTTTGGGAATGGAAGTCTCTGTATGTGTCAATTATGTCCAGTTGGTCTAATGTGTCATTTAAGGATGTTATTTCTTTACTGATTTTCTGTTTGAATGATCTGTCCATATCCGACTGTGGGGTACTTAGGTCCCCTACTACAATGGTGTTTTGGCCTGTTTCTCCCTTTAATTCTGTTAGTAATTGCTTTACTTATTTCAGGGCTCTCAGATTGAGAGTATAGATATTAATAAGTGTTATGTCTTCTTGGTGCATGATTCCCTTTATCATTATGAAGTGTTCCTCAATATCTTTCTTTACATTTTTTATTTTGAAGTCTATTTCATCTGATATTAGTAGCACTACTACTGCTTTTCTCTGAATGCCATTTGCTTGAAATATAATTTCTCATCCTTTTATTTTGAGTCTTTATTTGTCTTTAGAGCTGAGATGTGTCTCCTGGAGGGAGCATATATTTGAGTTTTGTTTTTTGATCCATTCTACAGCTCTGTGCCTTTTTATTGTTTAGTTCAGTCCATTTGCATTAAGGGTGATTAGTAAAATATGAAGTCTTCTTATAGCCATTTTAACTTTTACTTTCTGGTAGCTCAGTGTTTCTACTGCTTTCTTGTCCTCATGCTTCTGTTTTCTTTATTTTGGTTGGCTTTTGTGGATTTTGCCTGTGGTTATTCTTGTTGTATGTTATATACTTCAGTTCTGAAACTTTGGTGTGTGGTTACCATTACGAATGTGAAAAGGATAGTTATATATACATACAGGTGTCCATTTTCTTCTGTGTATGCCTATCTCCTTTCCCCTTTGTGAATTTGGATCTTTAAATTCTCCGTTTTTAATTTGTCTCAATTTGTCCCTATGTATGCTGAACTTTTATTACCGTCTTACTATAGCAATTTTCTTTTTATTATTTAAGCTTATAATGCTCTGTTCTTAATAAGGGTTGCACTCCTCTGCTTCTATTTGCCTTCTACTCACTTTATTAATTATCTATTTTTTGTTTTGTTTTGTTATTTGTTTTAGGTGAGCTGACAACTTTCAGTATTTCCTGTAATATAGGCCTAGTGGTAAAGAATTTCCTCAATTTTCATATGTCTGGAAAGGTCTTAATTTCTCCTTCATATCTAAAAGAGAGCTTAGTTGGATACATTATTCTAGGCTTCTAGTTCCTTTCACTTAACAGTAAAATATTTGATTCTATTTCTTTCTGTCTTGTAAAGTTTGCCCTGAGTAGTCTGATTCTAATGGGTTTTTCTTTATAAGTTACTGTCTTCTTTTCCAGAGCTGCCTTGAGAACTCTGTTTTTGTCATTGATTTTTTAATAACTTTAATATAATATGTCTCAGTGAAGGCCTTTTTAAATATAATATGTCTCAGTGAAGGCCTTTTGGGTTGAGAAAACTGGATGTTCTGTTGGCTTCTTAAATTCTGAGCTCCAGCTCATTCCTTAGATTTGGGAAATTCTCATCCACTATTTGTCTGAAAATGCTTTCTAATTCCTGTTTTTATTCCTCACTTTTGATAATGCCTATTAATCTTATGTTTCTTCTCCTGATGGTATCAACTTGTTCTTGAATTTCTCTTTTATTAGTTTTCATTCTTCAGTTTCTCTCTTCTTCCTTCTGATTTATTTCTAGATTTCTGTCTTCGATATCACTGATCCTTTCCTCCATTTGGTCAGCTCTATTTCTTAATCTTGCTATTTAATTTTTTCAACTCTTTCAGTGTGTTCTTCAGCTCCAGAAGTTCTATTTGGTTCCTCTTAAGGTTTTCAATCTCCTCCTCTGTTCATCTAATCGTAGTTGTTGTTGTTGTTGTTGTTGTTTTCTCAATTACTGGAATTGTTGATTTAAGTTGTTTTTAACCTCATTGAGGTTTTTCAGAAGTACCATCCTGAAGTCTCTGTCATCTAAGTCAAATATTTCTATAATATTCTAAGTCTGTAAGCTTATTTTCTGGAGATTTTTCTCTTTCTTTCTGAGATGTCTTGTTATCTTGGTTATCTTGTTATTATGGTGTTTAATGGACTAGTTCTTTGCCTGGGCATTAATGGAAGAGTATTCTACTGTTTTTCCAGAATGAAAATTTATTATATAAAGGTCTCTCTTTAGCCTGCTGCAAAGAAGGCACTTTTCTTTTGGTTTCCAGTATATGACATCTAAGCTTCTTAAATCCTTGCTTTATATAAAGCTTAAATGTCTTTTTAAATTTTCTTGTAGATATTTAATCACACTTGCTCCTCTTAGTTTCAGTCTCTGTTAGTGTTAGCAACAGTTTTGGTAGTGTTTGCTCAGATTCCCCTGGGGCTCTGCAGTAATTGGTCTCTGTGAGTATGGCGGTAGGGGCCCTCTGGGTTAGGAATTAGAGGCTGTGGGTCAACTTCAGTTTTGCAGCTGGGGCAGGTAAAAATCAATTGTTGTTTCTCCGTGGTCCCATCCCACTTCTCTGCTCTCTACCCTGATGACTGAGCCTTGCTGCCTGCTGCTAGAAACTTGGGCACTTTTAAGCAGGCTGATTAGGAAAGTCACTGCACCTTCTCCCCTCCCATTCCTCCTGCAAGGAACTCCGGTGGCTGCTATAGTCAGCTTCTTTATTTCTCCTGGTTCACTGCCCGACACCTGGGGTTCTGACCTTTAGTATCTCTTATGCGTAGATCCCACACTCACAGGTGCTGGTGTACAGTTTGGGTGTTTTCTGTTGAGTTTTAGGTGTTCAGATTATTGTTGCTTCAGGGGGAGATACCTGAGGATGTCTCTCACTCCACCATATTTTTTGAGAATCCTTTGCTTTCAGTTTAAATATTACTTCTTTTGGGATGCTTTTTTTGACCATCTTGTCTGAGTACCTTGATAAACAGTCTCTTAACACACTTCACTGTTCTGGAAACATCGTTCCTACTATAGCTTCAACATTATCATTTAAGAGGTGCCAATAATTGCCCACAAAGGCTAGCATGTTTCTTTTCTTTCACTGGTTTGAAAATTATCATCTACACACTGGTAAGGGAGTCCACAGAAATCCTCATATTTCTTGGTGACACCAGTACTCTGACAGCCTCAATACACAAAAGAGAAGAGAAAGTCCAGGAGCAAATATGTCTGTACAGAACCCTCACCCATCCCTTTCCCCCAAGATTCATAGCCTTGCAACTATAGTTAGTTTTAGAAACCATCAGTATTCATTCTATTCTGTCCTTCTTATCTATTTATATCAAGAAGTTCAACATTTTCAGGTCTCTTCTCTCCAATCACTCTTCACATTTCTCTGACTTTCCCCATCTTCTCAATCCCCAAACTTACTCATTGTGTTCTGTGGACTATAGAATTGATTTTTAAAATTTCTATATCCTCAATCTCTATGGTAAATGTTTTCACTCATTTTCTTACTCAGAATCCTTTGTTTGTTGATTTTACTTTTAAATTGCAAAACTTTCAAGTGGTAAAGTTTATTTATTTTGTGCCTTTGTTTTGTTTTCCCATATTCCTGGTACAATTTGGTCTGAAATTGGCAGTGTTGTCTATTTCAACAATTATTCTTTTTTTTTATTACAGATACCCACTCTATTCATTTTCTAGGGATGTTATAACAATGTACCAAAACTGAATATTTTAAATAACATAAATATATTGTGTTACAATTCTGGAATTTAGAAGTTCAAGTCAAAATGTCAGCAGAGCCAAAGTTTCTATGAAACTTATAAGAAAGCATTTTTCCTTTTCTCTTCTAGGTTCTGGTACTTTCCAGCAATTCTTGGCATTGCTCAGTTTATAGAAGCATCACTCTCAATTGCTCCCACTCCACGTCTTCAAATGGTCATCTTCTCCCCATGTGTGTTTCTCTCTTCTTTTAAGGACTTTAGTCATATTGGATTAGGGGCCCACTTTTCCAATATGGCCACAACTTTACTTAACTAATTAAACTAGAACAACACTATTTTAAACAGCATCACATTTTGCAGTACTGGTGGTTAGGACTAGAAAATATATTTGAGGAGGACAAAATTCAACACATAACATCCACTTTTTTTCATCTCTTGAATATTTTCTACTTTGTCTTTCCAGCACTACTCTTGATCTTTAGTAATTTTAATATAATTGTGGATTATTCTTTCAGTCCTCTGTCTTTTCAGTTCATCAATCTTTTCTTTAATAAATTTGTACTTCATCTTACCTTAGTCTCTCACTCTTATTGTCAAATTTGTGAGCTTGTCATTATTAATAATTATACCTCTCCATAATCTTGACATTATATATCTCAGTCTCTGATTACTAAATTCTTTTTTCTAGTTTACTTAATTCCCCAGTTGCAACAATACACAACCATACCAAGATTTATAATCTGCTGACATAATCAACTTTTCACTCTCACACTTTAAGTCCTAATTTCTTTTCTTCCTCATGTAAATCCTATGGTTAATGGCTATAATTACTTTTTTTAATATATGTGATTCTTTTTTTTCTTTTCTCATTTTGTTTCACTCACTTCACAAAACTACAACTGTGGATGGATCTATGTGCTTGATCTTATAAATTCAAAATTGATTGGCAAAAAAGATACCGATGGAACTATTTTAAAACTATAGTTATGAATTAATATGGATTCTTAACAGTTCTTAGCAATCATACTATGCTTCTCTGGTCTATTTACTCTTCTACATTTTTAGGCAACTACTTCACACATTCTCTTTTGATAAGCCTTCAACAATCTTCTTCTCCATTACTCTCATCTAATGTTTCTTGTTCATAATACACTAAGAAAACAGAAACAATCAGGAAAATAATCACAAATACCAAACACACCTATTAAGTTAATAGCATCTGAAACAATCCACTGTATTTTATAATTTTTCTGTGGATGAACTGTGTATGTCTTTAGCAAATACCACTTCTTCCTTGTTCATTTAATCCCAACCACTCTTTCTTATTTAAGGTCTTAATTCCATAATTTCTACCTTTCTCTACCACATCATGCACATTTTCATTTTCTATTGGAATATTTAGATTACCATTTCATTTAGTTTATTATTCTATTCCCAACTTCTAGAACAATGCATGTTTTATGGTACTTGCTCAATAAATATTGTTTTGAATGAATAGATAGGTAGATTTTTGCCAAAACCTGAATTTTATGACATGACAGAAGGTTTTTGGTAAGGACTTCCTTTTTATGGGTATTTATTTAGAGATTGTAGCCAGATCATAAGCAGCAATCATATCTGGGCAAAACAGATCTTTTGATAACTAAAACTCATATATACTTAACGCCATTAACAAGAGTAATTGCTAAAATTTACTCATTTTATTCTTCTGCTTTTTTCATAATGAACTCAACACAATGTGAAGAATACTTGGACGGAGGAATGAAATAAGGGGAGGATAATATATAAATGAGAGTATACTGCCACCAAGTTGAGAGTTGGCAATGATCGAATCTAACACTGGGAAATGAACCTGTTTTGTAAGGAATCAACATCTGAAACCAAATATTTTGATAATTAAATTATTTTGTTTACTAAACACAACTTTTAAATGTTAGTCCACTTGTAGAAATATTACTATAATCTTATCATTCTAACACAATTATGTAGAATTTATTATGAATGAATATTGGCTGTATACTTTACTTCTTAATCTACTCTTTATTAACAGTGCAATTTGTGATTTCTTTAAAATTTACTTTAGAAAAATTCACAAAAAAGAAGCATGCTATTTTAAAAGATCAAAATTTATATTTAGAGGGACAACTTTATAAGTAATTATTCTGATTTAACCTCTTTGCATTGGCAACAATTTATCCCTACTCATTAATCTTATCCCCTAATACTCATGTGTTGTATGATGAATTTCAACAGATAAAAGCATACCAAAGAACCTCATTTTTATTATATGAGGTTAGGGAGTTTTTTTTTTTATTCAGTGATGAAGAAAGTTGGTGATTTCTTAAAAATATACTCAAGTTATTTATTGTGATTGAAGAAAAAAGTAGATTGATTTGTTGCTATACCTGTATGGCAAGTTATGCTTCAGGGATAGACAGAGGCTACATGCTTTGCTCTTGAAGAAAATAATTTCAGACAACAGTGAAACAAAATTATAGAAAATCAATGTTATTTAAAAAACTATTTTTCACATCTTAAATTTATGCAAAATTGAAGTCCAGAAAATAATTTTAACACATTTCTTGTAATAAAACTTTGTCAGCCTTTACGTTAGCATAAATATTTTTATACAGATGAAGGAATCATGGTTGAGATAGCATACAAGGAAAGTAATATTGCTAGGAACAAAAAGTAATGCTACTAAAAGCTGTATCACAAGAAGACAATGATGAATCTGCTGGGTATCTTAGTCCCAGATGTCCCATATACACTGCTCAACTTTGTATTCAGCAAACATAATAAGATGACAATGAGTTTATTACAAATTTTTAAAGTACAGGAGAATAAACATGAGTCACATTTATCACTTCTGTTTTAGCTTAACAACATAACTGTTTTTTCTGCCATTTGTAACCATAATTTAATTTTAAATCTTATATAGCTAAACACTTATTAATGACACTTGCAATAGTACTTTGTCTGACCTATTTTAAGAAGCTTCATTTTTTTATGATATCAAGTGAAGTGATTAAAACAGACTTTTCCATTAAAAAAAGAATTTTTTTCCTGGCAGATATATATATATCAGAGAATTTCAAAATATATATGTATAAAAGTAGAAAAATACCATACATTGATCTTTCTACATTGACAGCCAAATATCAGGGGTGAGTTAAAGAAAATCCTGAAATATAAAATGAAATGCCTTTTTCAATATAGTAACAATATGTGTGCAAGAATATTACTTATAGACTATGGAAAGGGTGATATTAATAATCATAAAATGATTTGAGGATTAGAAATATATGTATGTGTGTATATATATAAAATATATAATATGTAATAAACATGTAACACAGAACATATAACATATATTATTTATCATATATATTTATATTGATATAAATAAAATACCAATAAATATATGACATACATAATTATATATGTAACACTTAACACTACATTTGATACATAGTAAGCACTTATTAAATATTATTATTGTTGGTTAAAAAGGAATTATCAAAGCTCATATAGCAAAAGAGAATAGTAACAATATACATAATAACTAATCATCTGGATAAAAATAATTTCAGTGGCTTACTTATTTTTAAAACTTATTTTTCTCTTTATCATGCTCCAAATGCAAATGTATTGATGGCAATTACTTGAATAAAACCTATATCTTTAGCTGGAAATTTCTTTGGGTTTTGAGGAAACAAATAAGGTATAAAACAGATGCAGTGAACCAGTTTATGCCCTTCCTCAGATTCACTTGGCCCCAACTGTCTCATAGGGCATCAGTCATTTATTTAACTGAAAGTACCAGCTGTCACCTTCATATCCTCATCTCCTAACTCCACGAGCTCTTTCAACTTTTCTCTGGGTTTCATCAGACCTATTGTAGCCAACTGCCAGGGTAAGTCTGCAGTTGAGAAAGAGTAATATCCAGACCTTTTGAGGAGTATTATATATGTGATCTATCCTTACACAGATAAACTTCAAATACCATAATGATTTTTGAGTTAGAGTTTGTGATAAATTGGGTCCAGTTGTTCCAAAGACCTTTATTATGGTTATTTCCCAGGTCTCAAAATGTTATATATATTGAACCTTGCAGAAACTTTACATTGATTCAGAAGCACAGGTTTTTATGGCAGGAAGGTTTCAAGTGTAAGCCTCTGAAACAATACTGCTCCAAGCACACACACCAAGACAATAAATCAGAAACAATACCAAATGCCAGAGCCAGCCGGCCGTGAGTGAATTAGTCTGGAGAGCGAACGGTTCCTGAAAGGAAAATGAGAGAGAGAGACAAAAAGATAGAGTCGGGAGGGCTAACAGTAAATACTGTGCCTCGAGTTTATTTAGCACAGCATATTTATACCCTTGGAAATGCATGAAAAGCAAAACCCACAAATATTCTAACAATTGCTGACATTTACATAAGTTCTCTTAAAACATCCTTGTTCCTGTTTTCCTTTTCTTATTCCTTGGGTTAGGGAACTTCCAACTCTTTCCAATAAGCCAAACTTCCTCCTTCAGTAGTAATGAGCTTACCAATTAAGTCAATCTTCCTCCTTCAGTAAAGAGCTTACCTGCCTTGCAAACTTCTAGCTTGCAGGCAACTTTAATCCTATCTGTAGGGCATTCAGCAAGGATGGCTCCCAACATCCAAATAATTGGAGAAATTCTAAAAGATAAAATGAATCATCAAATATTTTTACGAGGTAAGAATAGTGGGTTCTATTATCTCCTTTTAGTTCAATAGTCTGTTCCCTGAAAAAATATAGGTGAGTTATAAGGGATGATGGTAGATTGCCATGAAAAATTGTAGCTTTAATAACAGATGCTGTACCAAATATAATTGATATGTTCACTGAAGTACATCAACAGACACCACCACTGGGACCATAAGAAGTACCTAGATGTATCTATGGTGGAGAAGAATACTTCATGGTGTCTTTAGAAAGCCCCAGTAAGACAGTTATAGAACAGGCCTCTAGATTTCTGGAACAAGACTATGTTTTCTGCATCAGAATTTACTCTCCATTTGAAAAACTGTTTCCTGTATACTACTGGGTAATAATAAAGTTTAAGCACTCAACCATGGGACATACATTGTCAATTATATGTAGATTCACCATATCCTATAATTAGGTAGGCAGAACAGTAGTCCATTCAGGGATGAAAATAAGACATTCAGGACTAGGCTAGAGTAACTATGGAAATCAGTAAATTACTCAAACTGATGCCCCAGAATTGTATATTATATATTTCTATTACACTGAATTTATTCTTTCAGCCCAATTTAATGGCCTCACAGGAAATTCTCTACAAATGCCTAATGGAAGCAGAAAGAACTCAAGCCTATTCTCAGTTGGATTAATATGATATAAGAGACTTAGCTGTAAATGAGCAACTGTTATATTACAGTCAAAAGGGTTGTGACTGTGAATGAACTTATGACTGTGAATTCACTGATTTCACAATGTACTCCATTTTATTAGAAGCAATTGGACTGATAGAATAATTAGAATGCTCTGTAAGAAAATCAGTAAAGGTGTCAGTTCAGGGAAAAGATTTTGAAGGGTGAGGGCACTATCCTACAAGATGTAGTATTATGCACTGATCTAATGTCTGATGTATGGGGGGTTGAAGGTGGGCCCATGAACAGGGGAAAGAAATTAAGAAGTACAAAATAGTCTTGGAGATATAAAATATAGCATAAGGAATATAGTCAATAATATTGTAATAACTATGTAAGGTGATGTATGGGTACTAGATTTATTGGAGTGATCAATTTGTGAGTTATATAGATGTCTAATTACTATGTTGTAGACCTTAAACTAATATAATATTATATGCTAACTAAAGCTGAAATTTTTAAAAAATATATTTTAAAAAAAGAAAAAAAAAGTAAGAAGACACAAAAAGACACTGAAACAATTATCACTTTTCACCAATATTCCGGTGTCTTTCTTACAGGTTTTGTGATTAATGTCTTCATAAATTTATGTTCTGCCAGATATGATGTCTTGGTTTTGAGGGACTGGAGGAGTACTTTTATCAGGGAACAGTAAAGTTTCACTTAACTGAATCTTCATTTATCATCTAGACAGGGTCTGCTTCTTATGCCAGTATCCAGCAGACAAAGAAAGAAGATAGTGCTTTGTCTAGAGTAATTGACTTTGATTAGATGAGGAGCTGAGGTTGCTATTTCACAATAAAGATAAAGTGCCTCTTTGTTTTTTTCATTCTTAGTGGTAATGTGAATGGGCCAATGGAACATCACAGCCCAACAAAAGCAAGGCATCTAAGGCCTCACATCTATTGAGATGGAAATTTTGCTAATACAACCATAGAAGCAACTCAAATCTGATGAGTACTATCTGAGGATTAGAGATATCTTAAATGTGTGATGGAGGAGAGAGATAATGCATATCAGGTTTATCCTCTGGAACAGCTATGGCAGTGGAAAATGTAACTTGGCTTTCTAAAATTATAAATCCTTTAGAAAAATCTAACTAGTTATGATCTAGAAGAATTATATTTATACCACCAGCCCTTCTCATCCAGTGGGGGAGATGAGGGTATTCTATTCTTACCAAAAAAAAAGATATCACATTATAATATCAGAACCAGTTATCATAGGTAATTGTTAATTGATACAAATAGTTAAACCAGGCAAACTATATGATTACATAAATTATGCACCTCTCCAGGTCCATTCAGATTCAACTGCTTCCTGTATTCTCAAGCATTAATTAGTAACAATTTCCCAGAAACAACTGCTGTGATCTGATACCCTAATTCCTTTGATTGTCTTGGAATCTGCTGAGGTGAGAGCTAAACTCCAAGATCTCTCCATCATGTTTTTGTATCATCCTAGTTTATCAACCTAATCTGAATTAACCCTAAGTGTCTCTCCCAGTATTTCTGTGTTTAGATGAAAATATGATCTGCAATGCTAAGAATGTAATTTCGGTTCCTCAGTGACTTTAAGAACAGTGTGTCAAAACTTAGAAAAGTAAAACAACAACAACAACAACAAAAATATTCCACTGATTAAACTTTGGGTAAGAGTGAGCAAATCAGTGACTCTGCTTATCTTTTGAAGATGATCTTCTAAGGCATTATTATTCATCATGAGTTTTTCAGAGACATTCTATGTGATCGAGCAGCCATCTGTACTTTCTCATTAAGCCATGGCTCACTTTATCAAGCTCATTTTTTTTTCTATATCATTTGCCTTTTCCTCACTCTTACTGTTCTGAAATTATACCACCAAACTCCCTGCTTTCCCCTCACTCCCAGTAAAGTATCCATGCACAACTTTGTTTTTCATGAGCCTAATCTAAGACAGCCAGATTGCTGAATATTTTTCCAAATAGTGAGATCATAGATGATACATAGGTATCTGCATCATTTCAATAGCTAGTATTTAGTTTTCTACATGGCTTACATTCTCTTATGGCATTGGCTTTCTCAAATGAATTCATTTTCATTTTGTCTACTTCCATGTCAGTAGAGAAGTAAAATCATTAAATATTTAATACTTTTTAATAAGAGATGGAAAGTTTAGTTTATAGAGCAGAACACTGAGATAAATATAGAGAAAATGGCCAAGACCATAACTTTTTAGAGCTATTTCCACAACTCAAGACATACCATCACGTTTATTTAATTTTTAAAATTTTGAAAATATTACTGCACTGAACATATGGATGCTATTTCTTTCTGAATTCATGTTTTAGGTTTCTTTGGATAAATATCCAGAAGTAGAATTACTGAGTCCTTTGTCTCTTGTTACAGGTTTTGTTTTAAAATCTGTTTTATCTGATATTAGTATTGCTACCCAGCTTTGTTTTTATTCCCATTTCCATGAAATATTTTCTATGCCTTTAGTCTGTGTGTGTGTCTTTCAATCTAAAGTTAATCTCTTGTAGTCAGCTTTGCAAAGTTTTGTTTTCTTACCACTCATGTCTTTTAATTGAAGCATTTAATTCATTTACATATAAACTAATTGTTGTAAGATATGTAGTTATTGCCATTTTTAATTTATATTTTTGATTTTTTTCTTTTATACATATATATATTTATTTATTTATTTATTTATTTATTTATTTATTTATTTATATTTTTGATTTTTTCTTTTCCTTAAAGAAGTTTCTTTAACATTTCTTGTAATACTGGTTTGGTGGTGATGAACTCCTTTAGCTCTTTCTTGTCTGGAAAGCTCTTTATTTGTCTGTCCTTCAATTGTAAATAGTAGCTTTGCTAGGTAGAGTAATCTTGGCTATAGGTTCTTGTTTTCCTTCAATTTGAATATTTATGTTACTCAGATATACTTGGTGCCCTTACTGTTATTTACAAATTTCAGCAGCAGTATCTCAACTAATGCATGCACCACTCAACAGAGAGTCATCATAGATTCCTCTACTTTATAAAATATTATTTTTTAAAATTATACTTTATTGTGTGTTTTTGCATTTTATAACATTTGTTTTAATGTTTTATGAGAATGGCAGTGTTTAGCATTTTGAAAATCTCTATAGTCTGACAATAAAAATAATGAAATCTTTATATTTGCTTCTTCATTAATCTGTTATGATATGATATTTTAAAAATCTGACATTACAAATATGAATTAGAAAAATGGTAAATTTTCAGATGATTGTTTTTATTCTTCTTTGATATTACCCCAAATTTCAACAAGTAGTAATTTTTAAGTTGTTACTTGCAATGTGGACTCTGAAATTAAATCAACCAACTTTTTATAATGTTACATTGAAATTTATTTAACATGCACTTTGAACAGATTATTTACCTTTTCCTGATTGCATAATATTATGCATCAGCCACTTAGAAAATATTGGTTTAATGTTTATGCAGAACATCCATGTATTTATGAATTATATTAGATAATATGAAAAATTACATTTTTTTAATATCGCCACCACTCTCATCAGAAAAAAAAAATAAGTACTGGGAATGTGTGATGCTCATGGTCGTATATAAAAGTTCTCTAAAATTTGAATTTTTACTTAGAATCTTGAATTATATCATTGCCAGGTATTTATTCTTTCTAGTAAGAGTGGCATTTCCTGATAAAAGCAGAGAGTTCACATCTAATGATACAAATAGATTCACTTAGACACCATTATACCTGGTGTTCAGCAGATTTTTTTTTTATTGTTAAGTATAGTTGGTATACAATTTTATATTGGTTATATTAGTATCAGGTGTGCAATACAGTGATTAGACATTTTTATACCTTACAATGTGATTGCCCCACTAATACTTGTAATAATATGTCACCATGCAAACTTATTATTGACTATATTCCCATTTCTCCTTTACACCTACCTCCCACCCTCTCCCTTCTGGTAATCATCCCTTTAGTCTTTGTTTCTATAAGTCTGTTTTTTTTCTCCATTTATTTTGTATTTTTTTCAGGTTCCACATATAAGTAAAAACATTTGATATTTCTTCTTTCACTGCCTGACTCATTTCACTTAGCATAATATCCTCTAGATCTGTCCATGTTGTTGCAAATGGCAAAATTTCATTCTTTTTATTGCTGGATAATATTCTATTGCATGTATGTAGATATATGTGTGTGTGTGTGTGTGTGTGTGTGTTTACATATATATCACATTTTTATCTATTCTTCTATCCATGGACACCTAGGTTGCTTCCATATTTTGGCTATTGTAAATAATGCTTCAATAATATATATATATATATATATATATATATATATATATATATATATATATATATATATATATATATTAGTGTTTTTGCTTTCTTTGGATAAATACCAAAAATATAAATTACTTGGTTGTATAATATATTTATTTTTAGATTTTTTGAGGAATCCCCATACCATTTTTTATCAGGGCTGCACCAGTTTGCAGGCTCACCAACAGTCTATATCCTTGCTTATATGTGTTCTTTGTTAACTTTTTGTAATAGCCATTCTGACTGGCATGAAGTGGCATCTCATTGTGGTTTCAGTTTGCAAGTTCTAATGATCAGTGATATTAAACGTCTCTTCATATGTCTGTTTGCCACATGTATGTCTTCCTTGGAGAAATGTCTTTTTCGTGTCCTCCACCCATTTTTCAATCCTATTGTTTATTTTTTTGTTAATGAGTTGTATGAGTTTTGTTTATATATTGGCTATCAACCCCTGATCAAATGTATAGTTTGCAAATATTATCTCCCATTCAGTAGGTTCATTTTTTTGTTTTGATGAAGGTTTCTTTTACTGTGCAGAAGTTTTTTGTTTTTTTTTTTTTAGTTTGATGAAGTCCCATTTATTTATGCTTTGCTTTTGATTTCTTTGCTCACGAGGACATATCCAAAAATGTATTACTCAGACTAATGTTAAATAATTTACTCTCTATGTTTTCTTCCAGGAGTTTTATGACTTCAAGTCTTACACTTAAGTCTTAATTTTTTTAGTTTATTTTTGTAGATGGTGTAAAAGAGTAATTCATTTTTCTTTTTTGCATGTATCTGTCCAGTTTTCCCAACACTACTTGTTGAAAAGAGTGTCAATATTCCATTGTATATTTTTATCTACTTTATCACAGATTAGTTGACCACATAAGCTAACATTTATTTCTGAGCTCTCTATTCTGTTCCATTGACCTATGTGTCTTTTTATGTAAGTACAGTACTGATTTGATTATTATAGCTTTGTAGTATAGTTTTAAATCAGGAAGTATAATACCTGTGAAAGAACTTTGTTCTTTCTCAAGATTGCTTTTGCTATTTGGGGTCATTTGTGGTTCCATATAAAATTTATGATTATTTGTCCTAGTTCTGAGAAGAATGACATTGCTATTTTGATAGAAATTGCATTAAATCTGTAGATTGCTTTGGATAGTATGGTCATTTTAACAATATTAATTCTTTTAGTCCATAAGCACCAGTATACCCTTTCATTTATTTGTGTCCTCTTTAATTGCATTCTTCAATGTCTTATAGTTTTCATAGTACAGGTCTTTCATCTCCTTGGTTAAATGTATTCCTAGGTAATTGTAAATGGAATTTTTTTCTTATTTTTTTATTATTATTAGTGTATAGGAACACAATAGATTTCTGTACATTAATTTGGTGTCCTGTTATTTACTAAATTTATTTAATAGTTCTAGTAGTTTTTTTGTTTTTTTTTTTTACTGGAATGTTCAGGGTTTTCTATATGTGGAATCATGTCATCAGCAAATGATGATGGCTTAACTTCTTCGTTTCCAATTTGAGTGCTTTTATAAATTTTTCTCATTTCTGTGGCTAAGACTCACAGTTGAGATAAATTCGTTTTATACCCACCTTGTTGAAAGTTTTTATCATAAATGGATGTTGCATTTTGTCAAATGATTTTTCTGTATCTATTGAGATAACTATATAATTTTTATCCTTGGTTTTGTTGATGTGATAAATCACATTAATTGTTTTTTTGTTGTTGTTGAAGCACCTATGCATCCCTGTATATATTTCACTTGATTATGGTGTATAATCCTTCTATTGGACTTTTGAATATGTTTTGCTAATATTTTGTTGAAAATTTTAGCATCTATGTTATCAAGACATTGTTCTGTGACACTTTTTTTTGTAGTGTCTTTGATTGATTTTGGTGTCAGTGTAATGCTGTCCTTGTAGAATATTCAGCAAACATGTTTTATGCATACTTTTAATTTCCTCACATAGCCTCTCTTAAAAGATTTGTACTTAAGATTTGAGATTTAATTCATAATTATTATTGCTTTGTCAAGGGCATTCTTAAATAAAGTTTGTTTTATCTTTTATTTTTCCTATTAGTGTATTTTCCTAAAATATAATGACTCACTTTCTTGATACTGCTAATGTGCCAATATTTTTACCCATTATACCTTTTGCACCTCTAGAAAAAATGTGTACACAGTGGAAACAGGAAATAGCATCTTAGTATTATGAGAGTAATGTTAACTTCATCAATCCCTGAAAGGTTCTCAGCCTCCCCTGATGTCTGAGGGGGCACATTTTGAGAAACTTCTCTATAAATAACGCTTAAAATAGATCTTGGACAAAAGTAGAAATCATTATTATTTGTTTTTGGAAATTGTTTCTGGGGTTATATTGAACACTATTATAACTGGTGTTTTGGAAATCCATTATCCCTGAGATAAAATAATAAAACTTCTCTTCTTTTTCTCTTTCTTTTTTATCTTCCTTTTATTCTAGGTTCATGACAGAGATCTCCATTTCTAATTTAAAAATTTAGTCTCAGTAGAATTTTTTTTCTGTCCCAAGCCTTTGATGTTTTTTTTAAATACATAAGGTAAACAATCTTAGTACACAATTATAGTCAAGGTAAAAGTCAAGGCAGATGAATAAGATTTACACAGAAATGTACACTAATTAATTTCTACCTTTATACAATTAATCAGCATTTATTAAGTACCATCTTCCATTTAAAAGCCTATGCCAGAGAAAAGAATAGTTATATATGCATGAAAATGAAATCCTTACTTCAAAACAATTTATTAAGTAGGGTACTGTGAAATGTGCTAACATAAATATTTTAACAGGTTGAACACCAAAAATGTCACATTGAGACTCCCTCCAAAAATGAAGTTATCTTTGAAAGTTGAAAACATTATTTGTGGTTTATTACACACAAATAAATGCACTGTACACTATGCATGAATTACTTCATTTACTTCTCATCACAATTCCATGACTAAGTATTGTCCTTATGTCCATTGTATAGATGATGAAACAGGCACAGAGTGGTTTTGTAACTTACTCTAGTCTACAGGCATAATGATTTGCCCAAAGTCATTTTGCTGTAAGTAACAGAGACAAAGCTAAGACTTCAAACTAATTCTTCTGACTTCAAATTTAGTATATTTACATTATACAACAGATCCCCAATATAGAATAATAGAATAAAAATCAATAAAATAAAAATTTTTCCTTAATTTTTTTTAAAAAACAAACCTATCAAAAAACCAAGATCAAAATTATTTTCCAATATATATTTATGAAGCAGAAATGAAGTTTAATATCAGATGAGATTAAATAAAAATGCAGACAGCTAAATACATGCTACTTATATGCAATATTTCAAATACAAAAGTACTGATAGGCAACAGTAAAAAGATGGATCAAAATATATCATGAAAAAACTAAATATAAGGAAGTTTGTGAGGCTATATTAATGTCAGAAACAAGAATTAGCAAAAATCTCATGTACATTATTGATTTATAAAATATATTCTTATAAAATATTTTAAAATACTCTCAAAAGTACATTTATACATATAATTAATTTTTCTTATTTAAGAAGATAATTTTAATATCCATATTCAAGTAAGTTTTTGACACTTGTTATATTGAAGCTTTAATTTTAGGTTTTATAATATTTTTATATTTATTTAGGTTTTATTAATATTTTTAGGACACGTGCACTACTAAAGCCACATATTTCAGGAATTCTTGGCTATTCATTTGTGTGTCCACCTCCCAACTGAAGAAATATTTGCTCATGGTTAATTTGATATTTATAAACAAACTAATTAAGGTGTTTCACTGGAACAATCACTGGATAAAATTTATTCTACCATTTTTGAAGTTAAGAAATTTTTGTAACTTATTAATTGAAGGCATTTAAAGTCTCAGAATTCTTAATCACCTTATTTATTTCTACATCCTTCTTCTCCATAGCTTATAAATGCAAAAAAAAAAAAAACTATGTCAAAGGACATTGACAATAGGGGTACATACTTTAAAATGTGTAAACTTCAGAACTGACTGAAGAAGAAAATTAAAAATATATTTTTTTGCTACTCCAGGTGTGTAGAGTGTATGAGATGATTCTCAACACTTTAAATAAAAATATTAAATTGTCTCAAAGGTACAACATATATTTAAGACAATATTTATTAATAAAATTTTACTTTTTTCTTTTTATATGTGTTTGAATGTAGTGTGTGTGTATACATGTGTGAGTATAAGATTTCCCTAATAACCTAAGGATCAGGTCAATTAGCTCCCTACAATGCCTGGAAGCAAACCACTGTATATATATATATATATATATATATATATATATATATATATATATATATACACACACATACATATTATATATATACACACATACATATGTATATATATATATTTTTTTTTTAATTTGAGCTGAATATTATATAAATTTCCGTTTGAAGAATTCTGGTTGAAAAGTAAATATACTTTACACTCTTTCATTAATGAATACAATTACACATACATACTCTCTTCCTGGTTCCAAAGAAGAAAGAAAAGGCAAAACTAATCTAGCAACAGGTAAATTAAAGGATGTGGAGTTTATTGAATTTCCTCATTAAAATAGCTTTTTAGCAGCTTTGAATGAAATTATTCAACTCATTAACTAAATAACCACTATGATCAATACAAATTATGTTTGTATATTTAATAACCTAGGTTATTTATAATTTTAAAAATATGTTTTAACATTTTCTTATACAACTTTGTTTAAACTTTTTTTCAGAACAACTTAGTAAAATTTTACCAAAATTAATTTTCAGATACATACTTGCAAATCTATTGTCTTTAATGAGATTTATTCGTGTTCTATTACAAATGAATTTTCTCTGTATGCTATTATAACTAAATGGACATCTATACTATGTAAACAATCCTAATTGAGTTTGAGATTAATATTTATTCTATTTTTAGATCTACAGGATTAAAAAATGAAGTCATTTAGAACTCATGTTTTGTAAACCTAATTGGAACTTGCACCTCAGGCAAGAAATTTGATTCTCTCAAAATAACATTTACTAGGTTTTATTGTTCTTTGCAGCTTGAAACATGATACAAAATGTTTTTGATAGATTTAGACAACTTTTCAAATGAATAATGTATAAAATTATTTTTTCTCAATTTACCCCTACGTTTTTTTTAAATTTTAAAATTGTCACATAAGAGGTTGTATTTTAAAATAATCATAAATTAAAAGTAAAGCAGTTTATATTTGATGTGAAGCCCTGAACTCTTGAGGTTGAAATGACCACTGGATTGGTGAAACATAATTTGTTTTAACTTTTTAAAAATTAAGTTTATTGGGGTAACATGAGTTAATACAATTATATAATTTTTAGGTGTACACTGTAATTTGACATCTGTATATTCTATTGTGTGTTTACCACCCAAAATCCAGCTTCCTTCATCTACCATATATTTGACCCTTTTTACTGCCTCTACCTCCCCACTCCTCTCCCACCCACTACCCTCTGGTAACCGCTAGTCTTCTGTAGTCCCTGTCTATGAGTCTCTGTTTGTCATGTTCGTTTGTTGCTTTTAGGTTTATTTCCCACAACTTTTTCTGTCTGGCTTATTTTGCTTAGCATGATTATCTCGAGGTCCATTATGTTGTGGCAAATTGCAGTTTTTCCTCTCTTCTTATGGCTAAGTAATATTCCATTGTATATATGTACCACTGTTTCTTTAGCCAATCATTTATCTTAGGACACTTCTGTTGCTTCCATGTTTTGGCCACAGTGAATAATGCTGCTATGAACATCGGCATGTAAATATCTTTTCAGATATAGGTTTTTAAGTCTTTGGGGTAAATACCTAGCAGAGGGATTGCTGGATCATATGGTAGATCAATTCTTAGTTTTTTGAGGAAACTCTATACTGTTTACCATAGTGGCTGTACCAATTTGCAGTTCTACCAGCAGTGTATGAGGGTTTCTTTTTCACCAAAGTGGGATTTTTCAAGTACTAACAACAGAAAAATACAGAATTTTGGCATTGTAGCAAGAACTGCCATTTAAAATTTGCATATTTTTGCAAGCATTGCAGACTATAAATTATTCTCCCTATTGTTATATGAAGAAACAGATTTAAATAAGTTAGGTACATTTGATAATTTCTAGTAAATATAAATATATATTTAATAGGTATGTCATAGCTTAAAAATCATCTATTATTTTTATATATAAAGTTAACTTTCTATTCTCACTAAAATATTCAGAGAATAATCAATATTTGTGAATGGAGATTTAAAGCTTATCAAGTGATGTATTCTAGAGTGAAACTATTTACAATTATTAGGCACATGTTTCAAACATAAAAAGGAGTCTTTGGATGTAACTTATTAAGGTTTGCTAGAAAATTTAAACACTAATTGTCATTTATGTTGATCCATGCTGAAGAATACAATGCTACCACAAAGTGATTAAACCTTCCACATTTTATCAGTATCTATATATAGGAGCTATTAAAGATCTGTCTCATTGAGCATTATTCAGGGTGGCCAAAACATTAAAAAGACCAAAGTTCCCTTTGATAAATGATCAGATAAAGATGTAGTACATATATACAATGAAATATTAGCATAAAAAAGATAAAATATTGCCATTTGTGACAACATGGATGGATCTTGATTATCATGCCAAGTGAAATAAGGCAGACAGAAAAAGTTGAAAACCATATGATTTAACTTATATGTGGGATATCAAACTAAAACAGTAGATTAGTGGTTATCAGAGGGAAATGGAGAGGGGGAAGTAGATAAGGACAAGGGGGTCAATATATGGTGATAAGAGGAAATTTAAAACTTTGGTGAACACACAACGAAATATGCATATGATATATTATTGAGTTGTACACTTAAAATCTATATAATTTAATTAATTAATATCACCCCAAGATACTTAATAAAAAGTAAAGTAAAAATAAAAGATCTGCATTAAATCTATAGATTTAAATTAGGCACATAAGAGGGAATTTCATTTTAATTTTACATATTTTAATATCACAACTTATATATGGGTTAAATTCACTCCTTTTAAGGTAAACTTTCTACAGTTGTTAAAATTCTTTTCTCTGATTATTTCTCCTAACTTTCTTCTTTCTTGCTTTTTATATTACCTTGACCTCTCCAGGATTTTGGTATAATCTTAGTTTACACTGTAGGCAGGCTTGGATTTTTAGTCTGGCCTAGACTTCTGGCCCCTGGCTATTAGAAACTATAGAGGATTGGCTACATAAATTGTGGGTTCCAGGACATAATGGAAAATGTGGAGCCTGGTGTTCAAAATTATTCAAATATCAAAATTATTAAGATATTCAAGATGATGACAACAGAGCATTAAACTACATGCAGAATCGTACCAAGACTACAGCCCTTGGAAGTGCACAGGTTGCATTCCCATGAATTCAGGCCAGAACCTATTAACAGTTATGAGTTTTTCCTTTAGAATTTTATTAATTTGAATTTTAGGTTGTTTCATAATTAAACAAAGATTACCTAGTGATGTTTAGTTA
>PVKZ01004537.1:0-47500 GCA_004027375.1 Macroglossus sobrinus | reverse complement strand
CATAAAGTCCTCCATAATCTAAAGTCTATGAGTTTAGTACCTATGTTTTCATCTACGTTATATATTGTTTCAGGACTTATATTTAGGTCTTTGTTTCATTTTAAGTTAAATTCTGTGTATGGTAACAGCAATCTAGTTTCTTTCTTTTCAATTTTCCCAGAACCATTTATTGAAAAAGCTTTTCTTTCTCCATTGTATATTTTTGGATCCTTTGTCAAAAATAATTTGCCATATGTAAGTGTTAATTTCTGGGTTCTAAATTGTGTTCCATCTGTCTGTGAGCCTATTTCTGCCAATATCAAGCTGTTTTAATTAATTAATACTTTGTAGTATAATTTAAAGTCAGGGAGTGTGGTACATCCAGTCTTGCTCTTTTTTCTCAGGATTGCTTTGGCTATTCAAGGTCTTTTGTGATTTTATACAAATGTGATGATTTTTTGTTCTATTTTTTTAAAAAATGCCATTTGAATTTTGATGAGAATTTCATTAAATACATTTATTAGTTTGGGTAATATGACCATTTTAACTATGTTGTTTCTTCCAACCCATGAACAGAATATCTTTCCATTTCTTTATGTTTTCTTCATTTTTTAAAATAATGTCTTATAGTTTTCAGTATATAGGTCATCACATGCTTTGGTAAGTTTATTTTTAGGAATTTTACTCTTTTTGTTGCAATTGCAAAAAAATTGCTTTTTTCATTTCTTTTTTTAATTTTATTGTTAGTATAAAAAACACAATGGGCTTTTGTACATTGATTTTATATTTTTAAACTACTGTATTTATTTATTGTTTCTAATAGATTTTGGGAGGGTGGAGTTTATTGTTTTCGATATAAAAAAGTGATGATTTGACCTTTTCACTTCCAATTTGGATGCCATTTATTTTTTCTCTTGCCTGATAGCTCTAAGACTTTTAGTTCTAAATAAAATCAGAACAATAAGAACAAGCATCTTTGTTCTGTTCCTGATCTTAAAGAGAAAACTTTCAGTTTCTCACCATTAAGTATGATATTCATTGAAGGTTTTTAGTATATGGCCTTTATTATGTTGAGGAAATTTCCTTTTATAACCATTTTATAAAGTGTTTTAATTAAAAATAATGTATCTTTTCAAATGCTCTTTCTTCATCAATCGATATAATTATATGAGTTTTATCTCTTATTTTATTTATGTGGTGTATCACATTGATAAATTTGCTTGTGTTGAATCAAATTTGTGCCCCTGAAATCAACCCCAATGGAGCATGATGTATAATCTTTGTAATGTATTGTTTTATTCAATTAGCTAGTATTTTGTTTATCAGTTTTGCATCTGTATTTATAAGAGACGTTGGTCTATAGCTTTCTTTTTTTTCTTTTTTCTTTATTTATTTTTTGTTGTTATTCTTTGGTATCAGGGTAATTTTGCCTCATAAAGTGAGTTAGAAAATATTTATTCAGTTTTTGGAAGAGTTTGAGAAGGACAGGTATTAATATTCTTTGAATGAATGTTTGGTAGAATTCACTAGTAAAGCCATCTGGTTCTAGATTTACTTTTGAGAAGGTTTTGATGGTTAGTTCAATTTCTTTAGTATTGACAAGTCTCTTTAAATTTTCCAGTTCTTTGTGATTCAGTCCAGCAAGTTTTTATATTTCTATGAATTTGTCAATTTCTTATAAGTTATTGAACTTAGTGGCATATAATCTTTCAGAGTATACTTGTATGATTCTTTGTATTTTGGTAGTATCCAACTGACCTTCTCTTTCATTTCTGGTTTTGTTTATTAGTGTTTTTCCCTTTTTTCCTTAGCAAGTCTAGTCAGGGACTCACAATTTTATTGACATTTTTAAAGAAACAACTCTTTGTTAAATTAATTGTTTTCCGGTTCTTGTTCTCAGTTTCATTTAATTCTGCTTTAATTTTTATTATTTCCTTTCTTCTGCTGACTTTAAGATTCATTTTTTCTTTTTTTCCCTAGTTTTTAAAGATATAATGCTAGGTTGTTTATTTGGGATCTTTCTTGTTTCTTGAGATAAGCCTGTAATAATATAAACTTTCTTTTTATTACCACTTTTACTGTGTTCCAAAAGTTTTGATATGTTTTTCTCTTTTTTTTTCTATGTATCTCTTGATCTCTCCTTTTATGTCTTCTTTGACCTAGTCATTCTTTAGTATCAGGATATTTATTTTTCATATATTTGTAGTTCTTCCCACATTCTTTTTACAGTTAATCTCCACTTTCAAAGCAAAGTTGAGAATATGGTCAGATAATATGTTTGGTATGATTTCAATCTTCTTAAATTTATTAAAGCTTGTTTTGTGTCTCAGCATATGGTCTATCCTTGAGAATGTTGTATGTGCCCTAGAGAAGAATGTATAATCTGATGTTTTTGGATGAAAGACCCTGTAAATGTCAGTTATGTCCAGTTGGTCTAATGTGTCATTGAAGGTTGATACTTCCTTATTGATTTTCTGTTTTGATGTTCTATTTATAGCTCACAATGGAGTATTTAGGTCTCTTACTATAATTGTGTTTTTGTCAATTTCTCCCTCTAGTTTTGATAGTAGTTGTTTTATATATTTTGGTGCTCCCCTATTGGGAGCATATATATGTATGTATTATATCTTCTTGATATATGGTGTCTTTAATCATTATGAAGTGTCTATCATTGGCTCTCATTACATTTTTTATTTTGAAGTCTATTTCATCAGATATATGTATGGCTATACCCGCTTTTGTCTGTACGTCATTTGCTTGGAGTATCATTTTCCATCCTATCACTTTGAGTCTGTATTTGTTATTGCAGCTGAAATGTGTCTCTTGAAGGCAGCATATAGTTTTGTTTTTTGATATAGCCAATTACTCTGTGCCTTCTTATTGGCTGTATTTATTGAATTTACATTTAAGGTGATTATTGATACATGAGGTTTCTCTATAGCCATTTTATCTTTTGTTCTCTGATAGCTTAATATCTCCATTATTTCTTTGTCCTTATGTTTATGTTTGCTATTTTAATTTAATTGTGTTTTATGGGTTCTTTCTCTGTTCTTTTTAATTTTATGTTATGCATCTCTCTTCTGGATTTTTTTTTTGGATGGTTACCATTAAGTTTATATAAAGAATACACACACACACACACACACACACACATACAGTAGTCCATTTTCTACTGTGTACTCTATTTCTATTACTCTGCAGATTTGGATCTTTACTTTCTCCCTTGTTCGGTTTTGTTTTTTTTCCTCACAAATTATACTTATTTATGTTGTGCTTTTATTTCTAGGTTGCAGTCGTTATTGTCTTCTCTTTTTAGATTTTTTTCTTTAACCATTATGTAATATTTCATCTTATAATATGCTGTTATTAATAACAGTTGCACCTTCCTGTTTCTGTCTGCTTGTTAGTCATTTTACTTATAGATATGTATTTATTTTCCCTTTTGTTTCAGGTAGAATGACCCACTTCAGTATTTTATAATTCAGGATTTGTGGTGGAAAATTCCTTCAGCTTTTGTGTGTATGAAAAGGTCTTTATTTATCCTTTATTAAAGGAGAGCTTTGTTGGATATAGTATTATTGGCTAGTAATTTCTCTTTTTCAGTAGTTTGAATATTTGAGTCCACTCTCTCCTAACTTATAAAGTTTGTGCTGAAAATCCAAAGATAATCTAATGGGGTTTTCCTTATAAGTTATTGTCTTTTTCTTCCCTTGTCTGCCTTGAGAATTCTTTATTTATCATTAATTTTTGACAATTTTAATATAATACATCTTTGAGGAGGCCTTTTTGAGTTGAGATTATTGGGTGTTCTGTTTGCTTCTTGGTTTCAAATATTTAGGTTTTTCCATAGGTTTGGGAAATTCTCATCGACATTTTGTTTGAATATGCTTTTTGTTCCCTTCTCCCTCTCTTCTCCTTTTGGCATATCTATTTTCTTATGTTGCTTTTCTCGATGATGTCAGATAGTTCTTAAAGAGTTCTTTAATTTTTTTCTACTCTCAATTTCTGTCTTCTTCTATCTACATCATTTCCAGATTTCTTCTTTGATACCACTAATCCTTTTCTCCATATAATTAGCTATATTTTCTTAAGCTTGTTATTTTATTCTTCATCTATATTAATGAGTTTTTATTGTAAGAGGTTATATTTGTTTTTTTAGAGTTTCAATCTCCTTAGTAAAATATTCTTATTGTTCATTGATTTCATTTCTAAGTTTTTTGTACTGTCTATCAGATTATTTTTGTATATCATTGAGTTATTTCAGAAGCATAATTTTAAATTCTCTGTCATTTAAATCACATATTTCTAAATCTTTAAAATTATTCTGGGGATCTTTTATTTTATTTTTGTCTACTTTGTCTCCTGGTTGTTTATGGTGTTTGATAGACTATTTATCTGCTTATGCATTAATGGGAATGTACTCTGCTTTTTATTTTTAAAAAATTAAATTAATATATAGTGATATCTTTTGTTTTCCAGTAGGTGGTGCCCAAGCCTCCTGCACTAGCCAAGACTCCTGTATCTCTGCTTTGAGGTAGAAAATGCTTTTTATTCTCTGGGCAGGTGCCTGTCTCCTTTGTGATCAGGTTACCTTGTTCTTAGTGCTTCGCATTTTGGGGAGAATGTAAAAGGCAAAGGGGGATGGAGCCTCTGAAAGGACCTTAAAGTCTCAGTACTGCTCCAATTGTCAGATGCAATGCTCAGCTGCTTCCTTCTGAATCAGCCTGACTGGCTGCGGGTCGTGTGGACTGTGAGAGTCCAGTGGTGTATGTGGCTGTTTTCCTTTGGTAATGCTGACCCTCGAGCTTCAGCTGCCTTACTTCTATATCTTTTCCGCTGTCGTTGGGACTGGCTGCAGTGTATATTTTTGTACTAACTGTGTATATTTCCCTGGGGCTTGCTGCTAACCCTGGGAAGGTTTGGGAGTGGTGAGGGGAGGTTGCACTCTTGGGTGGTGTGGGGAGGCAGCCAGGCTCTGTGGCTCACCTTTCTGCCTGGTAATGACAGTTGCTAAGACAAAGCCATCGTTTCTCTATACTCGGTGTCTGCCCTGCTCTCCACACTGATCACTGGGCTCTGCCATGTGAAATATGCTAATCGCTTAGGCAGGACTGTTCAGGGTTTCAAATAATAGAAAAAAAACACTACTTAATTTCCCCCTCCTCCTTGTCCTGCAGGGAGCTTCAGACTGCAAACCACAGAACCAGCTTTCCTTCCCCTCTGCTCACACGACTCACCCACCTTCAGATGCTCTGATGCACAGACAACTCAGAAGTGCTTTAATGCAGATTAGATGTTATCTGTTGGATTGTAGATGTTCAGTTTGTTGTAATTTCAAGGTTACAAATCAGGGAAGATCCCTCATGCCACCATGCTTTGACGTCACCCATTTTAAGTTCTTGATTTAGTCTTTTTGTTTTGTCAAACATTCAGACTCAAATATTTTCTCAAATCATATACTCAGTTTTATTATTTTAATAACTCCATTCATTTTTGTAGCTAAAAATTAGTATTTTCTGTACTTTTTAAAGTAAATTAAGTTCTCATCTGTAAAAATATTTATTGGTGCACATATGTAAATAACTTTAAACTCTTAAATCTTTTGAAGTAGTTTATGTTACCATTTCAAAATTGTTTAAAATTAGAACATTTTGACTATTTGTGTATACATTTAAGTTTTCTTTATACAATTTATAATTTATGCCTGATGAGTTGAAGTCTACTAAAGTTCCCCAATCCATTTACTGTGTCTTAGTGTTTTACATAAGCAACAGGATGTTTTACGAAACCTAAATGATGCTAGTTGTAGGCATTTGGATATGGAATACATATTTTTGTGTTTGTCTTTCAAAATATGATCTGGACCAGTAGTAGTGGAAAAATAATGCCAATAATAATATCACACAATTAACTTCAGTTTTTACAAACACAATATTTGTTTCCAGAGCCATAAATATTATTTTAAAAACATAATAATTAACTTTGCAAGCATTATACTGTTCTAAAAACAAAAAAGGAAAACATTTCCTTAAAATTCTAAGTTAGATCATTAGCACAGTTTTACCTTCCATGGAAATTTTCTACCAGATATTTCTACAAACATGAGTAGAGTACAATTTGTGAATTGCACTTTTGTCTACTCAGCATGAGAAATATTCAGGGTATTCACTGTCTTTAAATAGTAGAATGTTACACAGAACATGCTTACTTTTATACTATGGAAGTAAAGAGCATTCGTCCTCTTTTAAATTTATATTTATATGAATCTGTGTTTTTCTTAAGAGTTTTAAAATATTTTTTTAAATGTGATCATGGAAATATGTTTAATCTCACAATTTGAAATATTGTCTATTTCAATCAATTTTTATGAATCAGCTGATCACAACTAATGTGTACTAAAGCACATTTATAAAATTAATTTTCAGAAATATGATTAATAGGTTAGTCTATGAACACTTAAACTGTTGATTTACACTTTTAAATGGCACTTCAACAAAGGTAAGGCATTACTAAACTTATAATCAAGATGGTGTAGAAGGTAGACACCATGCTCACCTTCTCTCATGACACATCAAAATTACTATAAAACTACACAATAACAATCATTGGGATCACCTGAGGATTGGCTGAACAGAAATTCTACAAGCGGGAACATACAAAAGAGACCACATTAAGTTTGGTAGGAAAAGCAGAGATATGAAATGGATTGGTTCCACACCTACATGTGGCAGATGAGAATTAGGAGGAATACCTTGGCTGTGGCTGTACCACCGAATGAGCGAGGGCCCCTGGCCCCACCTGGGCTCCCCAGCCCAGGGTTGCATTGCCAGGAAAAGAAGTTCCCATAACCTCTGTCTGTAAAAGCCAGTGGAGATTGTGGCAGCGTGAGAAGGCTGCAGGATTCACAGACATTCTTCTTAAATGGTCTATGAATGAACTTACCTGGTGGCAAACTCCTTTGTTCTGAGCTTCAGTTCTGGGGCAGCAGCTTAAAAGGTGCTGGGGACATGTTAAAAAGAACTGAATTGCCTCTCTTCAGGGTGAAAGCTAGAGGGATGGTTTTATCTGAAGAGAAGTACAGGTAGAATCCATTGTTCTTTTGTTGAGTCCTCACCCCTCCCAGCACATGGACCAGGCAGCCACCATATTTGAGTCTTCATTAACTTGGCTACACAGGTTTCACCACCCAGTTGATTCCCTGAGATCCTGCTCCTCCCAAATTGCAGGCCAACCCAATATGCCTCCAGTGGTTTACTCCATACAAATGCCTGTCTTGTCTCATTCTGTGGACTGTCCTAAAACCCCTCAAAGGTTCACAAAACCCAAAGAAGCAGCAACTGGCCTCATCTTGGCTCGTACCTCTTGTTAAGCAAACGCAAGGTGGCATTAACCAGCCTCAGTTCCTATCTTAGTCTGTTGAGGCATCTCTAAGTTCTCTATGGTGATAGCCATCTAGGAATTGCAAAGTGACTCTTTGCCAAGTGGTCTTAGAAAGTACACAGGCTACACTAGAACTTGGCCTGAAGCAAGGCCCCTCCCATGAGCTCCTTGGGCTGCCACACCCAGGGGCCAATTTTGATTAAAGCCAGAGCACCACTCTGGGATGCCTCTGAAAAAGACACACCCAAAGGACAGATTGAGCATGCACCTGAGCACTAGAGAGTAAATCTTGCTCCATATGGTTCGCTTTTGTGAACTGGTACTTTGGATCCTCCCCTTTTCAGTCATTGTTGCCTTAATTTGTCCCTATGAATGTTGAACTTAAATTACTATCTTGCTATTGCAAATCTTTTTTTTTTTTATTGTTTAAGCTTATAATGTCCTGTTCTTAGTAAGGGTTACACTCCTCTGCTTTTCTGAGCCTGATTATAACCTTATTCCTAATTATGTTTTTTTTTGGGGGGTGCTTTTTGTTTTAGGTGAGCTGACTCTTTTCAGTATTTCTTGTAATGCAGGCCTCATAGTGGAGAATTCCCTCACTTTTTGTACGTCTGAAAAGGTCTTTATTTCTCCTTCATAACTAAAGGTGAGCTTTGCTGGATACATTATTCTTAGCAGGTAATTTCTTTCATTTAATAATTTGAATATTTGATTCCTTTCTTTTCTGGCTTGTAAGGTTTGTGCTAAGGCATCTAACAATCTGATGGACTTTTCTTTGCAGGTTACCATTTTCTTCTCTCTTTCCTCCCTGAGGATTATTTCTTTCATTGATTTTTGGTAACTTTAATACAATGTATTTTGGAAAAGGCCTTTTTGGGTTGAGGTAATTGGGTGTTCTGTTGACTTCTTGAATTCCAATCTCCAGCTCTTTCCTTAGATTTGGAAAATTCTCATCAATTATTTGTCTCAAATGCTTTCTAATCCCTGATTCTTTTTCTCACCTTCAATAATTATTCTTATGTTTTCTTTCCTGACGTTGTCAGCTAGTTCTTGTAGTTCTCTTTTATTATTTTTCATTCTTCAGTTTCTCTTCTTCCTTCTGATTTATTTCTGAATTTCTGTCTTAGATATCACTGATCCTTTCCTCTATTGGTTGGCTCTATTTCTCAAGGTTGCCATTTTATTTTTCAACTCTTGCAGTGTTTCTTCTTTTTATCTCCAGAAGATCTGTTCTTTTTTTTTCTTTTTTAGTGTTTGAATTTCCATTTTAAAGAACACATTATGCTCATCTACTTTTTTTCAATCCTAAAATTGTTGATATGAATTTTTTAGATCTTATTGGATTTTTTTCATAAGTACCATCCTCAATTCTTTGTCATTTAAGTCACACATTTCTATGTCTATTAGCTTATTTTCTGGAGATTTTTCTCTTTCTCTCTGAGATGTCTTGTCACCATGGTGGTTCATGGTGTTGAATGTACTATTTCTGTGTTTGAGCATTAATGAAAGTGTATTCTGCTTTTTTTTTTCTTCCAGAAAGATTTATTACATAAAGGTCTCTTTTTAGCCTATTGCAGAAAAAGGCATTTTTCTTTTGCTTTCCAGTACGTGGTGTCTAAGCCTTTTGGACCAGTCTTTATATAAAGTCTTAATAATACCTCTTTTTTTCTTATAGATGTTTAATTACACTGGTTACCCTCAGTCTCTGTCTCTGTGTTATTCTGTTTTGGTAACATTTGCTCAGATGCCCTTGTGGCTCTGCTATTTTCGGTCTCTTGGAGGTTGTGGGAGGAGAGGTCCTCTGTGTTGGGGGATCAGGGCTGAGCCTCATCCTCGCATTTTGTAGCCATGGCTGGAAACAACTATTGTTTCTCCACTTCTCTGCTGTCCCCACTTCTCTGTTTTCTGCCCTGATGTCTAGGTACTGCTGCAAGTCCTGTGGAGTTCTTAGCATTCTCAGGCAGGGCTGTTCAGAGAAAATGCCACAGATTCACCCCTCACTCTCCTCTTGCAGGATGGTCTGGTTGTGAGAGGCAGCTTCTTTGTTTCTCCCAGTCCACTACCTGACACTCGAGGTTATGACCTTTGTTAGCTCTTATTTGAAGATCCCATTCTCAGATGTACTGGTGTGCAGTTTGGGTGTTTTTAGTTAAATTTTAGGTGTTCAGCTTATTGTTGTTTCAAGGGGAGAGATCTGGGGACATTTCTCACTCTGCCATGTCTCTCCATTTACTTTTATTGTCAAATAATATTTTATTATATGAACATACCACATTTTACCTATCATATTCATATATAACATTCTATTTACCAGTTGCTGGACATTCATATTGTTTCTACTTTTTGACTACTTCAAATAATGTTTAAGAACATTCATGTACATGTTTTGTGTGGACTTTAAATTCTCTAGGTGAATTAGAATTGCTATGTCATATGGTAATTCTATGTTTAAGCAGTTGAGAAATTGCTAAATTGTTTTCTAAAGCAGCTATACTATTTTACATTCTTATCTTCAGTGTATGAGTGTTCTGATTTCTCTACATGCTCACTGGCACTTATTATTTGACATTTTTTCTAGTCATCATATTGTATGTGAAGTGGTACATAATCTTTGCTTTGATTTTAATTTCCCTAATAGCTATTGATATTGAGTATCTTCACTTGTGTTTATTGGTCACGTACTTATCTTCTATTCAGAAATGTCTATTCAAGTCATTTTTCCATTTTTAATTGGGTTATCTTTTTGTCATTAAGTTTTAAGAGTTTTTTAAATATATTTCAGATACAACTTCATTATCAGATATATGGTTTACAAATTTTTTCTTCCATTTTGTGAGCTGTCTTTTCCTTTTTTGTTTTGTTTTGTTTTGTTTTACCACTTTCTTGATGGTGTCCTTTGAAGAAAAAAAATATGCTATACAGTTTAGATCTTTTAAAGCTTGTTCTTTTGGTGTCATGTTTATGAAACAATTTTCTAATAGAAGGTTATGAAGATTTATACCTATGCTTTTTTATAAGAGTTTTATCGTGTTTGCCCTTACATTTCTGTCTTTGATCAGATTCATTTTGAGTTTATTTTTGTATATGGCATAAAGAAGGACTCTAACTTCTGTGTGTGTGTGTGTGTGTGTGTGTGTGTGTGTGTGTGTATACAATTGACTCAGAACCACTTTTTGAAAAAAATATTCTGTCTCATTTATTTCTCTTGGCTCTGTGGCATACATTATGAAACTGCACTGCATGCTTCGAATCACAAAGTTAGTTAAGCACCAACTTTAAGAGTATAAAATGATCCCCTATGCTTAAAGAAGTACATATTGTTCAAAAATATATTAAGTACATTGTTAGCTGTTTTGATAAAACCTTTTTTTTTACAAAGCACATTTGCAATCACTATCTCTTTTCATTCTTATAGCAGCCTAATGAAGTTATGAATGTCCTAATTTTTAGAAGGTAACCGAACCTTAGAAAAGACTAATGACATGTTCAAAGACATGAAATTAATGGTATCATAGTTGATACCTTCTGCTCTATAGCCACTGTTTTACCACAGTAAAAGTACAAAGTACACCAGTGATACAAATATAAAATAAGAAAAAGAAACCTCACTAAACTTATAATGCTTAACTTCCTTACTTCACTCTTTAACAAAATTGAGCCTGTATAGTTCAATTTTAGATAAAGCCACAGGGAAATATCTGATTAACTTAAGTATTATAATCTTTTAAAACTACTATCATTTAAATGTATTTTAAATGACAGTTATGACCTACAGTTTAATAATAATAATTCATATCAACCTGAAGAAAGAGGTAACATTAATAGTTAATAATTAATGAAATAATTAAATAAAAATGAGTATAAATAAACCATTAAATAAACTTGACCATACAAAATACGTTATTATAAAAGGTTTTAAAATACACTGTACATCATTTCCAAAGTTAAAGATCAAATATGTTTTTGTCATTATTTATATCCAACATTCTTATTTAATGTCAAATCTTTGTGATACAATAATTATTATCCCACAGATGAGCAAACAGTGATTCAGAGGGTTTAAGTGACTTGAACTAAATCAAAGAACTTGTTCCAAAGTTTTAACTTTCACTATTAATATAACTTCACATTCTATTTTATTAGTCCATTATTTCTCTTTTATTCTAGTTTTATTCAGCCATTCAGAGTCATAATTAAATCTTTCTCATCCATTTACTCTTTTAACCTCTAATGATAAATCTGTCAACGAAATGTACAACTCATAGCACTTTTCATATAGTCTCTAATCACATACTGAGTTTCCAGAACATATTACCAAATATTTTATTTCTCAAGGAGTAAGAAATATAGGTCAGAACTCATAAGTTAGATATGCTGCTGTAACTTTTATCTATTCTCTAATTGAGATAAAACAATTAAAATTTATATACTATTCAATGATTTTCAAACACATCCTGAAAGCTAAAAAATAAAAGGACTAATATTAATTTTCTAACCCACTATAAAAAATTATCATGCTTCATATAAACCTATGAAGCATAAAATAAAGGAGCACGTTTAAAATGGGAGGAAATCAAGTGTATTATACATACAACAATGATAGAGGTTTTTCCTGTAACATTTGAATATGAAGATTTCCTTTCTAGCTTTTTAAAATAGTTTTGGTAGTTGACTTGACTGTCCCTGAAAGTCATACTAATTCTTCAACTGCATCAGAATTATTTTAGCCTAATACTGACTCTGCTTTTTAATGTTTGGTCTTAATTTGGTAAATCAATTGATTAAGCTTTAAAGGAGATTTAATTAAAAAGGGAAAGAGCAAAATTAGAAAGAACTAGTGAAGACTTTCTGATTTACTAGTCCAGCATATTTAAACACATATACTTATACACTAGACTTGAATAATGGTCAAATGAAATTTTATAAACTCTAGAAAATAATAGCCAATAACTCTAAGAATATTGTACTTACTAAATGTAGATTTTAGATCAATGGTAGCCTTGTGTCTAGTAAATGGTTCTGGCTATTTAAATATTGGCTCATATGCGATATCTTGTCACTAGATCATAAAAGTAATTTCCTCAGTAAAGACTTCTCAAAATAAATTTACATAATTTTCCAAAAAATTAATATCTACAATGATTTTTAAAAATCTTTGAATGCATATAGTACCATTTAAATTAAAAGTTTTAAATACTTCTCAGACATCATTTAATTTGCTTTCAAAATTTTAAAAGAAAAAATGTGATTTGTGCTCAGCTGTGAGTGGGACTCTAATGTTTACTGGTTCTGTACCTGCTTCCCTATTCTAGATATTAGAAAACAAGACCATATAAAATTGGGGAGTTGTATTTTATTCATTAGTTAATTTATACTTTTATTTCATAATTCATCTTGAATAGAAATCTGTATAATTTAATGTGCTTTGTATGTAGTAGATACTAAAAAGAATTAGATACAATATAAGAATACCTTAAATTTAGCAATGTTTTACATTTTGAGCTTAGAGGTGAGTTCAAAATTAGGAAGACAGCAATGTATAACAAAAGATGTGAGTTTAAACCTCGACTCTGCCATTTAATAATTGTGTCGACTTGGGTGAGTTTTTTTTAACTTCACCTTCTCTTATCCTGAGTTTTAATGTACATTAAAGAGGGACAACAATTCCTCTTTAAATAATTTGTGTGAATATTTATATAGATAGTATATGGGTATATTTAATACAGTATATAGCACAGAGAAGGAGTCTAATAAATGCAGATGGAATCTGGGAGAACCATGACATTCAGTAGATAAAATCAGCAATTATAAAAATATAACTTGAAGAATAGGTGAAATTGTTACCAGGGGAATTTGAGATAATATTCTAGGTAGAGAGATGAGCATGTGGAATGGCATAAAATTGTGAAAGTACAGCATCTTTAGAAAAAAAAATATAGGCTGGAATAGAGGCTATACATAAAAGATAAAGAAAAATCAATTAGACTGAGATTAGATTATGGAGCTTGGACTTTGTTAGTTAGAGGGAAGATATTGAATGTTTACGAACATAAGGAATAATAATGAGGGCTGGATTGGTAGGGGGTGGTGTTGGTCAGGGTACAATTGATTATCAAGTTAATATAATTTTTTCAAGTTTGAAGGATTAAAGGCCTGAAACAGGAAGTTGGAAAGTGAGAATAAAGCATGTTCAAAACTAAAGATAACAGTTAGTGAGTCATTTTTACACAGATTCAAGGCCTATTGTCTTAATATGAAAAAAGCCTATCTCACAAGGCTTCTCTCCTGTTCCTCCACTATCCCTCTTTAGACTCCATAAGAATAGGCTGTCTTCAGTGGTTTAAATATAGTGTGCTCATCCACAATCTCTACACTCATTGTAAAATATTTTTCATCCTCTTATTCAACTGAAAATTCTCATTCATTCTTTGAACTTCTGTTCAGGTACCAGATCCTCTGAGAAATTTTTTCTACCCTCTCTGCATAGTTTTTCTTTCTCTGTGTTGTTTCTTACTCATTAATTGTTTGTAATAGTAATGAAATTACCATCATCATATTTTTTTCATTTTTTTTATTTTTAAGTTATAGTTGGCATACAATATTATATTAGTTTCAGGTACACAACATGGTGATTAAACATTTATATAACAAATGAAGCAATCACTTTAATAAATATAGTACCCATCTGACATCATATATAGTTATTATAATATTATTCACTATATTATTTATACTGTAACTTACGTCTATGTAACTATTTTATAACTACCAATTTGTACTTTTTAATTTTTTTCCACTTTTTCAGTGACCATCCCCCACACACACCAAAATCCCTCCCATCTGGAAACCACTAAAATGTTCTCTGTATACATGAGTTTGTTTCTGTTTTGTTAGTTTGTTTATTTTGTTCTTTAGAGTCCACATGTAAGTGAAATCATATGGCATTTATCTTTCTCTGTCTGACTTACTCCACTCAGCACAGTACCCTTTATTTGTTTGTGTTATGTAGATGAGAAGATTTCAATTTTGTATGCCTGAGTAATATTCCATTGTATATATGTATGGCACATATTTATATATTAATCCACTGATGGATACCAAGGTTACTCCATATCTCAACTACTGTAAATAATGCTGCAATAAGCAGGTGGATGCACATGAATAGTGTTTTGGGTTTATTCAGGCAAACGCCCAGAAATGAGATTACTGGGTTCTTCTTTGTCTCTTGTTTTAACCTTTGTTTTAAAGCTTATTTTGTCTGGTATAAGAATTGCTACCCCAGCTTTTTTGTTTGTTTGTTTGTTTCCATTTTTATGAAATATTTTTTTTTCATCCCTTTACTTTCAGTCTGTGTGTGTCTTTCAATCTAAAATGAGTCTCTTGTAGGCAGCATATGTTTTCTTAGCCATTCAACCATCCTGTCTTTTAATTAGAACATTTAATTTATTTACTTTGAAAGAAATTGTTTATAATAGATAGGCAGTTATTGCTATTTCATTATTGAAAATTTTAATAAGACCCGCTAACATTTCTTATAATATTGGTTCAATGCTGATGAGTTTCTTTAGCTTTTTCTTGTCTGAGAAGCCCTTTTATCTGTTGTTTGATTCTAAATGATAGCTTTGCTGAGTTGAGTAATCTCAGTGATAGGTCCTTACTTTTCATCACTTTAAATGTTTCCTGTCAATCCCTTCTGGCTTGCAAATTTTCTGTTGAGAAATCAGCTGATAGTCTTATGGGAGCTCCCTTGTAAGTATCTAAGTATCTTGTTGCTTGTAAGATTCTCTCTTTGTCTTTAATCTTTGAAATTTTAACTTTGATATTTGGTGTGGGCCTCTTTGGGTTGAACTTGTTTGGGGTTTGCTGCACATCCCAAGGTTATATGTCTATTTCCTTCACTCTGCTAGGGAAATTTTCTGTCATTGGTTCTTTAAATAGGTTTTAAATTCCTTGCTTTCTCTGTCTTCTCATTCTGGTACTCCTATGATGAAAATGTTTGTATACTTGATGTTTTCTTAGAGGCCCCTTAAACTATTCTCATTATTTTATTTTATTTTTTTCTCATTGTTGTTCTGATTGGGTGTTTTTTGCTACTGTCTTCCAGATCACTGATTTGATTCTCTGCTTTACCTAATCTGCTATTAATTTTGACTAAGTTATTTTTCATTTCTAAGAATGAAGTTCTGTTTAATGATTTGTTATTCCCTCATTATGTTTCCTATCTCTTGATTGAAGTTCTCATTGTGGTTATTGAGCATTCTTATAACAAGTGTTTTGAACTCTGCATCTTGTAGATTGCTTGTCTCCATTTTGTTTAGTTCTTTTACTGGAGCTTCCTTTTGTTCTTTTATTTGGAATATGATTTTTTTGTCTCCATTTTGGCTGCCTCCCTGTGTTTGTTTCTATGTATTCAGTGGGGCTACTATGTCTCCTGGTCTTAGTAGAGTGGCCTTATGTAGTAGGTATCCCATGGAGACAAGTGGCACAGTCTCCCTGGTCACCTGAGCTGGGTGTTCCAGGTGTGTTTCTTTATGACTTGTGTATGTCTTCCTGTTGTAGTTAAGCTTTGGTTGCTTTATGCATGTCAATGGGAGGGATTGACCAATGACTTGATTGGTTGTGAGGACTAACCAGTGACTACAGTGGAGGAGCTGTTGTGAAGGGGCTAAATTTATAGAGTAAGATTTGCTTTAGCAAACTTCTGGTGCCTGCCAAGGCAGTTCTTTGCATGTATAGTTCTTGTATGTCTCCTCCACCCATGGTGCTTTGGCTTGGTCCAAAGCCAGCCACTGGGTGTGCTAGCCTGAGAGCTTCTTGGGAGCAGCCTTACCACAAGTCAAGTTCAGCTGCAACCTGTGCTCTGCTCAGAATCACCTGGCATGAGCCATAAAGCAATTTGCAGATGGTCACCACCCACACTGGGCCTGTAAGTGCCTTTAGAGCCCAAGCTGTGAACTAAGCCCAGCTGCAGCTAGTATGAAGCTTGAGATTGCTCAGCAAGAGGTATGGGGCACACCGAGGCTAGTTGCTGCTTATTTGGAGTTTGTGAACCTTTGAGATTTTAGTAATGTCCGAATAATGAGCCGAGACAGGTTATTTGTATGGAAAAGACACTGGAAGTGGCTTGCTTTGGCCCACAAGTTGGGTGGGGGCAGAGTCTCAGGTAATCGCATGAGTGGAGTGACAAGTATTAACCAGTTTGATAGAGACTCAGATATGATGGCTGCCTGTGTCTGCATGCCAAGAGTGGAGAAGGTTCAACAATGAGACAATGAATTCTGACTTCACTTCTTTCTGAGAGAAAGCTGCCCTTCCAGCCCTCATCCTGATGCCAGACAACTCAATTTCTCCCCAGATCTCCTTGTCATGTCCCATGCTGCTGTCCCAGTGCTGGAGCTCACAGTTAGCAAGTCTGTCAGCATGTAAGTCCATGTGTAGGTCCTTTAGGAGGAACACCTAGAAATCCAACTCCCTCTCAGCCACAATCTAGTTTTCACAGCCAGAAGTCGTGAGGGCAACTCATTCCTCCACTGGAATCCTGTGCTTGGGATCCTGGTGTGGCTCTGGGATCCTTCACTTCTAAAGGGGGAATCTCTACAGATAAGATACTTCCCTTGATTTTTAATGACAACATGTGTGTCTAGGACCAGACCTCAGTGTCTTTGGCCCTCCTACCAGTCTTGAGGTGGTTTCTTCTGCATATCCTTAGTTGTTGTACTTCTGTTTATCTATATTTTTGGCAAGTCTCAATGATGGATGTTCTGTAGTTTGGTTGTAATTTTGATGTGGTTATGAGAGGAGGCAAGCATATCATTTACTTACTCTGTCATCTTAACTGGAAAATTTCTTTCTTTTTTTTTACAATTTCCATTACAGCAGCTGAGCTATCATATAGTAGGACCTTAATAATATTTATTGAAGCCATAGGTGTATACTTTAATAGTAGCTTATTATTTACTATGTTTCAACATACTGTTTGATGTACTTTACATGTATTAATATATATAATCTTAACTTTAAACAACTCTGAACTAATAATAATTATCTTTATTTAACAAAAGGTAATACTCAGGAGAAAAGAAAATTAATAACTAGAGCAATGTTACAAATATAGGAAAAAATGGAAACCAAACATTCCAGCTCAAGCACTCTGAATCCCAAGCTTCTTCTGTTAATCACTATAAAATAGTTGTTCTCCTAGATAAAACTGCAAAAGGTGGAAGATATAGAGAAGATAAATTGGTCAAAGTAAAGTGTTCATTAATAATTACAGTTAGAAGGCAGAAGTAGATATCAAAGGAGAAATAATCAGTGACATGGAAGAAAACCCTGACTATTATAGTGTGATGGAACCAAAAAAAATGTTTTGCAAAAGAATATACCTTAAAGAAATTCACAGTTACAGGAAAATAGTTAATTGATAAAGTAGGTCCTGAAGGAAGTAAATAGGAAGAGAAATAAAAGCACCGATTCAGTCCTTTAAATGTAGAGAGCCAAACATTTCTCAAGGAGTATATTGGAATAAAATACATAGATTGGAGATTTTTAAAAAGTGGAAAAGACTTGAAAAAAATTCTGTGGGAAATCAAACAAAGAAAGCCACAAAATTGGTGACATAATAGAAGATTAATTTTTAAAATGATTCAACACCTTAAAAAAAGAAAGTAGCTGAATGGTACAAAAATATAAGTTGTAGCTATGCTAGATCTGAAGTGAATGATAAGATGAGCCTGGAATACCTTGTCATTCCAGAAAACATAGCATTTATCAAAAGCTATTAGAGTGATATCAAAAATGAACTTAAAAGCCAATTTAGAAAAATTCCCACTGCTCAAAGATGGGGAGCTCATTTAAGTATCAATAATATTAATAATTGCAAGAGATTTTGTCTAGTTCATAACAATCACCTGTGGATAATTCTATGTATCACTTCATTATTTTAAAAGTTTGTATTCTTGTAAATAAGTAAAGACAAAGAATCAAGCATTTATTCTGCCTTTTCCATAGACCTTGCATCATCTCAGTATTACCAAATACTAATTGAAGCAGGTTGTGTACATGTAATGCCCCTATGACGTAGTCTTGTCCTTCCCCTGAAAAAATAAAACCCAAAAGTTACATATAATGTGTGTGTGTGTGTGTAGTCCAGCTTTTAAAACTAATCTACTAACTTAAAAGAAGTAGACAATAAAGAGAAACATAAGAGACAATAAAACAAGAAGACTATAACCACACATTAGAAAACTAAACAGCAAAAACAACCTGGTTATGTCAGTAAAACAATAAAAACAAAGAGGGATGGAATGAATAATGTAGCCAGGAGAGAGATGAAGAAAGAACCTAAATATTTCTTTAAAAACTTAAAATACATATCATGAATCAAAATTGGGCAACCTCATATGAATATGAAATATAAAAACCTTTAAATATTATAATACAATAATAAATGAGAACACTGACTGGATCACATTAATATTTAGAAGTAAGTATTATTTTTTCAGGTATATTTTAGTTTTTTTAAAGAATCATTTTATTTTAGAAATGCATATCCAAATAATTACAGATGAAATGATATGGTGTCTAAGATACACTTCAAAATCATGTGGCAGAGAACAAGGATAGTTATTAAGGTTAAATGCCTCATCTGAATTCACACATCCAGTGTGAATCTGAGAATTTAACCGAGGGAGTGAAAAAAATATACACTTCTGTGTAACCCCAAGTTTGGACAAAGAGAGCAGGGAAGTGTCCTGCTTATATCATTGGAGTTTAACTGAGCTAATACAAACGGAATATTTAAATAAAGTTATACATGTCAAACTAGTATCTCAGTTAAACCCTGAAAAGAGATTCCAGCAAGAAAAAAGAATGAAATGATGTAAACCACTCCCAATAAAGAAAGTATATGCATGGTAAATATGCTAGATACAACTTACCTTATTCAAGAATGAGTCAACATTATGATAAAGAACAACATGGAACCTATAAAAAATATGTTACATTAAGAAGAAAGAAAAAATTCAATAAAAGAGAAAATAAAAATATAAAACTAAAACTACTAAAAACTATAAAATTATAAAACTATAACAATTATATATAATAGAAAATTTGAAAATGTTAGACTGAATGTTCTGTTCTCCATAAAATAAATAAAATTATGACCACTATTAACAATTTGACAAGTGAAAAGGAAAAGAAATATGTTATATAAAGTAGGGCTTTATAAAAACTAAAACCTGCAGCTGAAATAAAATTCACAGACACAGTTGAAGATAAGAATCAGTGCTTCAGAAAATAAAAATGATGATAATAATTTCACTTATAGTGCAAACTAGAGATACTTTTCTAGAATCCAGAGGAAAATAATAACATTTATGAAAGAAAATATGACAAAAAGCACAGATTCAGTCCATAGCTAATTAGTGTCCCTGAGGGAAATAAGCCAAAACAAATATGGCAGAAACAATAAGCAAAATGTTTTAACAATTACCGACGTGATATACATCACACTGACAAAAAGATAAGCACTAAAATGATATCTTTGGAAATTTATACAACATGGAAAAATATTCAGTATAAAATATGATGTAAAAAGTGCAAACGTTACATCAATTTATAATTAGAATAATAACTAGTTTTGTAAAGCCTACTAAAAATGTCAGCTAGAAATTGTAATAATGGTTGTAAATGATATAATTCAATGCTTCACAGTTGTCAAATGCTGTCAGGATGTCATTTGTAACTAAAATGAGACAAATATATATTTGTTTATTCCCCCGTATAGGTTTACAAAATAGTCATTAATTGTTATTCCATTAAACATCAGAACTCCACACTTGCAGTTTGTTTCCTGAGGATTTTGGATGAAGCACATGGGCTTGATCAGAAAGTCTACTTCTCAATTTTTGCCAAGTGAAATTTCAGTTGGACATTGATTAATAAAAGAGTAATATTTAATGATATATTCCCTTGAAATAATTAATAACCAAGATTCTATGAGTCTCTTTCTGGGTTTCACTTTATCCTCTCTTTTCTACTAAAAATATATTTTTATTTTTGCTTGAGATAAACTGCTAATATGTTTGATATAAATTCAGAGTCAATTCAACTGGTGCTTTTTTCTTTCACCAATTAGAGTTTTGTTCTTTGTTTCTCCCGAGAATGAGTTTTATTTCAATCTCTTGGTTTTCTTTTGTTTGTTTGTTTTATTTTTAATTCTAGACAATGACATACATTGGACCAACATTCATGCCATTACACACAGGTAACAATACACCACTGTGAATAGTGACATTCGTGCAGTTGTTTTTGTCTTAGTTTTAAAATATATTTAACAGAAACATTTGTGATTTAGTAAAATATTAAAGTTTCATTTTGCAGCACTTTTTCTTATTCGTCTATACTTTTCAATTTTAGCAATGATAGTACCTAGATTGTGGTGATAATAATTATTCATTCTCAATTTTTCACTGATTTATAAGAATGACAATTTAGTTTCTAAAACATAATTTAATAATTTTAAAAAGCATATATTAATTAGTGTGGGGTACATGCAGTGTCTTAAGTTTCTGGTTCTTATTAATATGGAGTAAGCACACTCAAATTTATCTCTCATAGAGATCAGATTATAATTAAAAACCCTGGACAGAATTCTGAAAGCAACTATCAGAGATCTCTAAAATAAATAAATAAGTAAATAAATGGATGAATGAATGAATGAATGAATGAATAAGGTAAGAGAGGGCAGACTCAGTTGGAAAATGAAATTTTGACTGATCATATGGTGGTGCTACCTGAGTTCTCTTTGTTTTGTTATGCTATGTTTTATTTTTATTTTGTTTTGTTTTATTTTTTCTCTCATGTATCCCAGCTTACACTAACATATCACCTGTTAAAGTAAAACAAAAAATGTATACCATACATGAAAATCTCTTAGACAAACAAAACCATTAAGCCACATAAGTGAAATTTAATTTAGCTTATTCTGCAAAACAAGCAAAAGTTAACATGGGCTGCTTTTTGAAAATGTCTCCAAAAAATATAAACAAAGCTTAAGTTGTTCACCAAATTGGCATGAATTGGTCACTTTAAACCATATCCCATCACTAGAAAAACTGATTTTATAACTAAAAAATAAACAGCCTCTGCTTTTTTACTATATTAGCTGTTTTATATCAGTATTCTTCTGAGCCTCTTTTTGCTGTTGGTTTCACTGCTCCCAGTTTGTGAACTGTTATATGCAAAACAAAGTTTTACTAAATACTATTTTATTAACCTGGTGGTTTTAATTTTGCTACTTTTGGATCCTGTACAGTTCTAAAATAACAAACAATAATAGGCACAAAAAGAACAACAACAACAACAAAAACAACAACAACATCTGTCTTAAGTCAGAAAACCAGAAAATAATGGCCTATATGAGAGGAGTTTTGTTTTTGTCTCCTTATCTCTCTAGACCTACCAGAGATGAGCCCCAGAAATAAAACTGTAATTGGGTAGCAGTGAAAGTGGGAGCCCTAGAGATTCTATATTTTGGCTGCTTTTCTCATAGATAGACATATTCTTTCAAAATGTGTAACAATTAAGAGGATAAAGCCTCAACTTTCCAGTCACAACATCAAAAGGGAATTTCTGAGAGCTGATAGTATGGGGAAATTTTATGAGATTAAAAAAAATGAGAGAAAGAAAACTTTTAAATCTCTGTATGATATTCTGGGCTTGCTTTCAAATTGCAAATGAATAAAAGTAGGTAGAATCAAGATACCAAAGGCTTTGAGAACTAGAGTATAGAGCAAACCACTTCCCAAGTCTTAGACAAGTCCTAGAGTGGAGCACCTGTGGGTCAGAGCAGAATAGCACTGGAAACTAAACAAATATTAGTGTTTATTTCTTTCCATGACTACATTAAAATTACAACTAAAGTATAGGTCAACCACCCTTGAGAACCAATTAAAAACTAGCTGAGCAGAACTCGTATAGCTAAGAATGTAAAGAATAAGCCACATCAAGATTGGTAGGAGGAGAGGAGACACTAAAGGGGCTGGTCCCACATCCACATATGACAGTTAAGAATTGGGAGGACTATCTTAGCTGCAGAGGTCCTCACTAAAAAGAAATGGATGTAACCTCACACAAGACTCACCACTCTAGAACACCAGTGTCAGAAAGGAGAGTCCTCACAACAATTGGCTATGAATATCAGAAGGAACTCAGTCAGGGTGAAATGCAAAGATACTGGAGTTCCAGGCATTCTTCTAAAGAGCTCAGACACAGATTCTCTCATTATCATTCAACTTAAGCTCCAGAGAAGGAATAGCAGCTCAAAAGTTGCCAGGACACATGAGGAGGAACTGAATGGTGTAATCTAAGGGCAAGGGCTGGAGGGCAGTGATGGTGGACAACATTGTTCTATTGTTGAGCGCTCCCTCTAATCAGCCTACAGGCCCAGGCTAGGGCCATGTCTGAATCTCTATTAGCCTAGCTAACACTGTTCTCACCCTACCTTGGTGATTCTCTGAGACCTGAGCCACCCGATTCACACACCCAGTCAGAACCTCTTTAAAAGGTTAATCCACATAAGGGGCCAGCGTAGGCCAGTACAAAGTGGCTCCAAGTCCAGCACTAGTGGTATTACACTTCAGTTCACAGTATAAACACTCCCAAGTGCCTCTAAGTTCAGCACAGTCAGCTACCAACTCAAGATCACTTTGTAGTTTCCAACAGATGACCCCAAGCCAGACACAGGAAACAGCTAAATTTGAATCCCCTTGAATCCACTCCCAAGAGGCCCCAGAACCAATGAACCTGGTAGCTGGTTTTAGACCACACCAGAACACCATTCAATTAGCACCACAAATGACACACCCAAGGGGTGGACTTAGCAGGCATCTGAACCCCTCTAAAGCAAATTCTGCTCTGTGAGTTCGGCTCCCACACAACAGCTTCTCTGCTGAATTTATGACCAGTTCTCACATTCAGTCAGCCTGAAGGTCAATCCCACTCACTGATGTGCCAACAGAAATCAAGACTCAACTACAGTAGTTGAACACACAAAACTCACACAAAAGACACCCTGAGAGCATTGAGTTCAGATGATCAGGGAGACTGTACCACTGGACTCCACAGGAAAACTACTACATAAGTCCACTATGCCAAGACTTGGAGATGTAGCACATCTACCTAATACATAGAAACAAACACTGGGATGTAGCCAAAATAAACAAAGAAACCTGTCCCAAATGAAAAAAATAGGACTATATTCCAGGAAAAGAAAAAAACTAAACTAAATGGAGGCAAGCAATCTATCAGATGCAGAGTTCAAAACCCTAGTTATGTAAATGCTCAATAAACTTAGAGGAAGAATAGATTGTCTTAGTGAGAACTTGAACACAGAGATAATAAACATTAAAAAAAGAGACAGAAAAACATAAAAAGCACTAATCAGAAAAAATACAACAACAAAAATAAGAAATACATTCGATGAAATCAATAGAAAATTAGATGAAGCAGAGAATTGCATCCGTAATTTGAAAGACAAGGTAGCATAAAAAATAAGGCTAGTTTAAGGGGCCTCTGGTACAACATCAAGCATACCGACATTTGCATTATAGGGATTTCAGAAGAAGAGAGAGCGCAAGAAATTGAATACTTATTTGAAAAAAAAATAATAGCTGAAAACATCCCTAACTTGGTGAAAGAAATAGACATACAAGCCCAGGAAGTGCACAGAGTTCCAAATAAAATGAACCCGAAGAGGCATATACCAAGGTGCAACATAATTAAAATGCCAAAGGTTAAAGACAAAGAGAAATTCTTAAATTCAGCAAAAGAAAGGCAGCTAGTTATATATAAGGGCGTTTCCATAAGACTGTCAGTTGATTCTCAAGAGGAGCTTTGCAGGCCAGTAGAGATTGGCATGAAATATTTAAAGTGATGAAAAGCAAGGACCTCCAACCAAGATTACTTTACCCAGAAAAGCTATCACTTAGAAATAAAAGACAGGTAAAGATCTTCCCAGACAAGAAAAAGCTAAAGGAGTTCATCACCACAAAACCAGTATTATAAGAAATGTTAGAGGGACCACTTTAAGAAATATATATATATAGCCATCCAAAATATAAATTATAAATGACAACTACATATCTATTAATAATTATTTCAAATAAAAAAGAATTAAAAGCTCCAATGAAAAGACAGGATGGCTGAATAGACAAGAAAATAAGACCCTTACATATGCTGACTTCAAGAGATTCATTTCAGATCAAAACACACACACTGAAAATAAAGATATATAAAAAGATAAATAATAAAAATAAAAATGAAAAAAAATTGGGGGTAGCAATATTTATACCAGACAAAATGGATTTTAAAACAAAAGCTGTAACAAAGAAAGACCCAGTAATCCCACTGCTGTGTATTTAACAAAGATATCCAAAATACTTCTTTGAAAGGACATATGCATCTATATGTTTGTTGTAACATTATCTGCAATAGCATAGTTATGGAGGCAACCTGGGCATCAATAAGTACATTAATTAATAAAAAAGATGTAGTACACATATACAATTGAATATTACTCAGCAATAAAAATGTTTAAAAATTAATAAAGTCTTGCTATCTGCAACAACGTGGATTGACCTAGAAGGTATTGTGCTGAAAGGATGATAATAGAGAAAGACAAATGCCATATGATTTCACTTACAAACAAACAAAACAGAAACAAACTCATAAATACATAGAATATTTAGAGGGGTATCAGAGTGCTGGGTGAAACAGTGGAAAGGATTAAAAAGTATAAATTGATAGTTACAAAATAGTCATGAGGATATAAAATATAGCATAAATATAGTTAATGATATTGTAATAACGATGTATGGTGGCAGATGAGTACTAAATTTACTGGGGTAATTACCTCATAAGTTATATAAATGTCACCTCATAAGTTATATATATGTTGTACATCTGAAACTAATATAATATTCTATTTCAACTATAATTATAAAATAAAAAAAATATTTTAAAAAGATTGAGAGCACATCAAGAGTTTTACTTTCATAACTTTTATTCAAAAGCTCTGAAAGCCCTATACATTGCAATAAAAAGAGAGAAAAAAAGGCTTACATCTTGAAAATGAAGAAGGAAAACTAGAAATTCTAAGATTACATGATTGTCTACATAGAAAATCCCATGAAACATTCATAAAGCTTCTAGAACCCACAGGTGCATTTAGTAAGATCACAGAACATAAGGTCAATGTACAAAAAATCAATCCTAGTTTTACATAATAGCAACAATGAATAGATACCCAGATTTATAAAATGGTGTAATTTACAATCACACTACAAAAATGAAATATTTTACTATAAATCTAGCAAAAGATACTAAATCTGCGAGCTTAAAACTTTGGAATGTTGGTAAAATAAATCAAAGAATACCTAAATAGAGATATTGTATTAATGAATAAAAATAGTCAACAAATTTAAGGTATAAATTCTTTTCTAACTGATCTATAGATTTACTACAATCTCAATCAAAATTGTAGCAGGGAGTTTAGGTAGATATAGACAAGCTGATTCTTACATTTATATGAAAGGCAATAAAACTAGAATAGAAATAGACATGTGTAAAGTGAAAAAGAAGTAAAAAGTGAGAAGGCTCATAGTACTTGATATAAGTCACACTATAAAGCTATAATAATCAAGATAGTGTTACTTGGCCACAAGATAGAAAAACAGATCAATGGGATAAAAAAGAGAGCCAAGAAATAGACCCACACAAATATGGTCAATTGAGTTTGAGAAAGGTAAAAAACAAAAAAAAGATCAGTAGAAAAAGAGCATTCTTTTCAAAAAATGTTTCTGGAACAACTGAACATTCATATGAAAACAATGTGCATAGACACACATCACACACTTCAAACAAAAAAATATCTAAAAATAGATTGTAGAATTAAGTAGAAAACATAAAATTGTTAAAGTCATAGCAGGAAACAGAAAAAAATCCTCTTGACCTTGAGTTAGGCAAATATTACTTAGATTTGACACTAAAACAGTCTATTTAAAAAGTTGATAATTTAGATCTCATCAAAATTTAAAATTTGTTCCGCAAAAAAAGAAAAAAAAACATTTAAAATAATGAAGATAAGCCACAGAATGGGAGAAAATATTTCCAAATCACATAGCCTTCAAGGACTTGTGTATAGAATACTTTTAAAACTTTCAAAACTCAACAAGGAAACAAATAGCTTAGTTATAAAATGGACAAAATATCTAAACAGACACTTAATCAAAAAAGTATACAGATGGTAAACATATGTAAAGATGCTCAGTTGTATGCCTTGAGAGAATTACACATTAAAACCATAATGAAATATCAATACACACCAATGAGAATAGCTAAAAAGAATTACAATAATAAAGATACAAAACAACTGGAACTCATACTTTGCTGATTAGAGTACAAAATTATACCACTGCTCTGATAAACAGTTTAGAAATTTCTCCCATATTTAAAGTTATACTTACCATATGACTAAAAAATTTCACTTCTATGTATCTACCCTAGAAAAATAAAAACTTATGTTCATACAAATGTCTATACATGAATGTTTGTCTCAGAATTATTCATAATTACCCCAGATTGGAAATAACCTTAATGCTATATACATAAATGTGGAAACCACTTTTATTCATTACTTCCAAAAAGTGAAAACAATGAAGAAGTCCCTCAATAGGTGAATTAATTGTTGTACATCTATACAATGGAATATGAATGAGCAATATGAAGAGAAATTATTGCTACATTCAATGACATGAAATAATTATGTATGACAGTAGATGGAAGAAGACAGTCTCAAAATAATACATAATATGTAATTTATTTTTTAAGACATTCTGGGAAAGGTAAAAATATAGATGAAGAATAGAGCACTGTTTGTTAGGTTTTAGAAATGAAGGCTGAGTTTCATTACAGTGACACAGTATAATCAGATTTTGTGATTGTGAATCGAATTGTTCTGTATCATTTTTGTCAATTATGATTATACAAATGTATGAGTATACTAAAACTCATAGAACTTTACACCAAAATCATATACTTTTTTGTATGTAAATGTTTTTAAAATAAAAAATTGATATTCTAAGTGTAAAAAAACCTCACTATATATTTTTTCTTATTCTTAACTTTTAAAACATAAGTTTATTGAGGTAACATTGGTTAATATAATTATAAAATTTTCAGTTGTACATTTTGACATCTGTATATTCTATTGTGTGTTTACTATCCAAAGTTCATTTTCTTTCAGCTACAATATATTAGATCTCCTTTCCCCACTTCACCTTCCCCCTATGTAACTAACCCTCTATATTTGACCTCCTTTACCCCGTCTACGTCCCCTCTCCTCCCCCAAGCCTTACCCTCTGATAACTACTAGTTTATAGTCCATGTCCATGAGTCTGTTTGCCTGTTCATTTGTTGCTGTTAGATTTATATCCCACATATAAGTGATATCACATGATTTTCAATTTTTTCTGTCTGGCTTATTTCATTTAGCATGATTATCTCAAGATCCATCCATGTGGTCGCAAATGGCAGTATTTCATCTCTTCTTATGGCTGAATAATATTCCGCAAATGGCAGTATTTCATCTCTTCTTATGGCTGAATAATATTCCATTATATATATATATATACCAAAGCTTCTTTAGTCAATCTATCATAGGACACTTCAGTTGCTTCCATTTTCTGGCCACTGTAAATAATGTTGCTATAAACATTGATGTACAAATCTCTTTTTGGATACAGATTTTCAAGACTTTGGGATAATTACCCAGTAGAGGGATTGATGGATCGTACGGTAGATCAATTCTTAGATTTTTGAAACAAAACCTCCATACTGTGTTTTATAGTGACTGTGTCAATTTGTAGTCCCACCAGCAGTGTATAAGGATTTGCTTTTCTTTGCATCCTCTCCAGTATTTGTTATTACTTTTCCTGCTGATTATAGCTATTCTGACAGATGTGAGATGGTATCTCATTGTGGTTTTCATTTGCATTTCCCTAATAGCTAGCAATGTTGAGCATCTTTTCAAATATTTGTTAGCCATTTATATGTCCTCTAGGGAGAAGTGACTGTTCAGATGCCCTGCCCATTTTTTGATTGAATTGCTTGGTTTTTTTTGTTTGTTTTTTTATTGAGTTGTATTAGTTCTTAGTGTATTTTTGATATTAGGCTCCCACTGGAAGCACTGCTTGCAAATATATTTTCCCATTAGGATGGTTCTCTCTTTACCTTGATGATTTCTTTTCCTGAGCAGAGTTTTTTAGTTTGATGTAGTCCCATTCATTTAGTATAGCTTTTAAATTTTCATTAAGTCCAAGGTCCTTGAGTTTAGTTTCTATGTTTTCTTCTATGCATTTTACTGTTTCAGGTCTTATATTCAGGTCCTTAATCCATTCTATGTTAATTTTAGTGACTGGTGATAGAAAGTATTATAGTTTCATACTTTTGCAGGTGGCTTTTCAATTTTTTGCAGCACTATTTATTGAAGAGACTTTCCTTTCTATACTCTATGTTTTTGGCTTTTTTTGTCAAAAATTACTTGCTCATATAAATATGAGTTTACTTCTGGATTCTCGATTCTATTCCACTGGTCCATGTTTCTGTTTTGTTGCCAACACCATGCTGTTTTGATTACTGTTGCTTTGTAGTATAATTTGAAGTCAGGCAGAATGATGCCTCTATCCTTGTTCTTTTTTCTCAGGATAGCTTTGGCTATTTGGGGTCTTTTGTGTTTCCATATAAATCTGATGATTTTTTGATCTATTTCTTTAAAAAATGCCAATGGATTTTGATGGGAATAGCATTAAATCTGTATAATGCTTTAGGCAATATGGTCATTTTAACTATGTTAATTCTTCCAAACCAAGAACATGGGACATCATTCCATTTCTTTGTATCTTCTTTGATTTCTTTCAAGAGGGTCTTGTAGTTTTCATTACATAGGTCCTTCATATGTTCATTAAATTTATTCCCAGGTATTTTATTCTTTCTGTTGCAATTGCAAAATATTATGTTTTCCACTTTTCTTTCTGGCACTTCATTATTAGATTGTAAAAATGTTATGCATTTTTGAAGTTTGATTTTGTATCCAGAAACTTTATTGTATTTGCTTATTATTTATAGTAGTGTTCTTGTGGAGTCTTTAGGGATTTCTATATAGAGAATTATGTCATCTTCAAATAGTGACAGTTTGACTTCTTCCTTTTCTATTTGGATGCCTTTTATATCTTTCTCTTGCCTGATTGCACTCATCAGGAACTCAAAAGTTATACTGAATATCAGTGGCGATTAGTATAGCCATGCTTTGTTCCTGATCTTACAGGAAGGGATTTTAATTTTTCACCATTAAGTATAATGTTCGCAGAGGGTTTGCCATATATGGCCTTTATTATATTAAGGTCCTTTCCTTTTGCACCAAATTTATTAAGTGTTTTGAGCATTGAAGGGTGCTGTATCTTGTTGAAGGCTTTTTATGCACCTATTGATATGATCATATGATTCTTATTTTTTAATTTCTTTATGTGGTGTATTATATTAATTGATTTACGTATGTTGAACCATCCCTGTGCCTTTGGGATGAAGCCCACTTGATCGTGGTGTATAATCTTTTTAATATGTTGCTGTATTCAGTTCACTAGCATCTTATTTTGGATTTTTGCATCTATGTTCATGAGAGATATTGGTCTCTAGTTTTCTTTTTGTGTATATATTTCCTTTAGCAGGGTTTGGTATCAGAGTAATATTAGCCTCATAAATGAGTTGAAAAGTATTGCCACCTCTTTGATTTTTTGAAAGAGTTTGAGGAGAACAGATATTAATTTTTCTTTGAATATTACATAGAATTCACTGGTGAAGCCATCTGGTCCTGGACTTTTACTTTTTGGTAGGTTTTGATGATCGTTTCAATTTCCATACTGCTGTTCAGTCTATTTAGATTTTTAAATTCTTTTTGATTCAGTCTAGGAAGGTTGTATTTTTCTAAGTACTGGTCTATTTCTTTTAGGTTATTAAATTTGATGTTATATATTTTTCATAGTATTCTTGTATGATCTTTTGCATTTCTGCAGTGTCTATCATCATTTCTACTCTTTCATTCCTGATTTTGTTTTCTTGTGTTCTTTTTCTTTTTTTCTTTAGTGAGTCTAGCCAGAGGTTTGGCAATTTTATTATCCTTCTCAAAGAACCAACTCTTTGTTGCATGTATTTTTTCTATTATTTTTGTTTGTTTTTAATTTTATTTATTTATGCTCTAAATTTCATTATTTCCTTCTGCTGACTTTAGGCTTCATTTGTTCCTATTTTCTGTTTTTTAAGATGAACTGTTAACATTGTTTATTTGGAATTGTTCTTGTTTTTGGAGATTGGCCTAGAATATGAACTTTCCTCTTATGACCGCTTTTACCATGTCCCAAGAATTTTGATGGGTTGTACTATCATTATCATTCATTTTTATGTACCTGGTGATCTCTCTTTTTATTTGTTCTTTGAACCCATTATTCTTCAGTAGTATGTTGTTTAAACTCCATAGATTTGTGGTTCTTCCCATTTTCTTTTCACATCTGATCTCTAATTTCAAAGCATTATCATCAAAGAATATGGTTGGTATGATTTCAACCTCTTATATTTGTTGAAGTTATCTCTGTGTCCCAGTATGTGAGCGATCCTTGAAAATGTCCCATGCGAACTAGAAAAGAAGGTATAAGCAGCTGTTTTAGGATGGAAGGCTCTGTAAATGTCAATTATGTCCATTTGGTTGAATGTGACATTTAAGAATGTTATTTCCTTATTGATTTTTTGTTTTGATGATTTCCATATTCTACAGTGGGGTATTTAGGTCCCCAACTATGATAGTGTTTTGGTATGCTTCTCCCTTTAGTTTTATTAGTAATTGCTTTACATATTTCTATGTAAAGCAATATTCCTGATTGAGAGTATAGATATTAATGAATGTTATGTCTTCTCAGTACATGAATCCCTATATGATTATGAAGTGTTCTTCAGTGTCTTTCTTTATCTTTTTTATTTTGAAGTCTATTTCATCTGATATCAATACTACTACTCCCACTTTTCTCTGAATGCCATTTGCTTAAAATATTATTTTTCACCCTTTCACTTTTAGTCTATATTTGTCTTTGGAGCTGTGATGTGCCTCCTGGTGGCAGTGTATGATTTTGTTTTATTTTGTTTTGTTTTTGGTTCATTCTGCAACTCTATGTCTTTTTATTTGTGACTTCAGTCCTTTTATATTTAGAGTTATTACAGCCAATTTATCTTTTGCATTCTGGTAGCTCAATGTTTCCATTGCTTTTTTGTTTTTGTGTTTCTGTTTTCTTTATTTTGTTTGACTTTTGTGAGTTTTCTTTCTGATTTTTTTGTTTTGTTTTATGTTATATGCTAGAGTTCTGAATCTTTTGTTTATGGTTACCATTACAAATATGTAAATTATATATATAGTTATCCATTTTCTTCTGTTTGTGCCTTATCTCCATTTCTGTTTGCAATTTTGATCATTGAATCTTCTCCTTTTCCATCATTTTTATCAATTTTTGTCTTTTTGTTTGCTGAATGATCATTACTATCTTGCTATAGAAATTCTCTTCTTATTATTTAAGGTTATAATGCCCTGTTCTTAGTAAGGGTTGCACTCCTCAGCTTTATTTGTCTGATAGTCACATTACTCCTAATTATGTATTTTTTGTCATTTTGTTTTAGGTGAGTTGACCTCTTTTAATATTTTCTGTAATGCAAGCCTCGTAGTGGAGAATTTTCTCAATTTTTATATGTCTGGAAAGGTCTTGATTTCTCTTTCATATCTAAAGGAAAGCTTAGCTGGATATAGTATTCTAGGCTGGTAGTTCTTTTCACTTAATAATTTAAATATTTGATTTCATTTCTTTCTGACTTGTGAGTTTTGTGCTGAGTAGACCAAGGATAATTTAATGGGTTTTCCTCTATATGTTACCATTTCTTTCTCTCTGGCTGCCCTGAGAATTCTTACTTTCTTTATCAATGATTTTTGATCATTTTAATATAATGTGTCTTGATGAAGGCCTTTTTGGATTGAGATAATTGGGTGTCCTGTTGACTTCTTGAATTCCAATCTCCAAGTCATTTCTTAGGTTTGCAAAATTTTCATCAACTATTTGTCTCAAAATGCTTTCTAGTCCCTGATCCTTTTCCTCGCATTAGATCGTGCCTATTATTCTTAGGTTTCCACTCCTGATGTTGTCAGCTAGTTCTTAAATTTATCTTTCATTATTTTTAATTCTTCAGTTTCTCTCTTCTTTCTGATTTATTTCTAGATTTCTGTCTTCAATATCACTGATCCTTTCCTCCATTTGGTAGACTCTATTTCCCGTTTGTTATTTCATTTTTCAACTCTTGCAATGTGTTCTTTATCTCCAGAATTTCTATTTGGTTCTTTTCGAGGGTTTCAATCTTCTTGCTCTGCTCATCTAGTTGTTTTTTCAGTTCCTGAAATTGTTGATATGACTCATTTAAGAACTCACTGAGTTTTTCAGAACTACCATCCTGAATTCTATGTCATTTAAGTTGCATATTTCCATGTTTGTAAGCTTATAATCTGGAGATTTTTCTCTTTCTTTCTGAGATGTCTTGTCACCTTGATTGTTCATTGTGCTTAACAAATTATTTCTCCTCCTGAGCATTAATGAAAATGCATTCTGCCTTTTTCCAGAAAGAAGATTATATAAGAGTCTCTCTTTAGCTTTTTTCAGAGAAGGAGCTTTTCTTTTAGTTTCCTATAGATGGTGTTTAAGCCTCTTGGATCTCTGCTTATATAAAGCCTTAATAATGCCTTTCTATTTTCTTGTAGATATTTAATCATGCTTGCTACCCTTAGTTTTAGTCCCTATCAGTGTCAGCAACAGTTTTGTTAGTGTTTGTTCTGATTTTCCTTGTGCTTCATGGTGATTGGTTTTGCAGGGTATAGGTGGATGGGCCCTCTGGTTTAGGGGTTGAGGGTTGTCACTCAGCCTCACTTTTGCATCCCTGGCTGGTAAAAATCAACTGTTGTTTCTCTGCCATCCTGCTTTTCTGCTTTCTGTCTTGGTGATTTGGCCCCACCACCAGCTGCCTGGAACTCACAACTCTCCCAGGCAGGGCTGTTCAGGAAACTTGCCACACCTTCTCCCCCCACCTTTTCCTACAGGGAGCTCCAGTGGCTGTGAAAGTCAGCTTTTTTGTTTCTCCCAGTTCATCGTCCAACACCCGGGGCTCTACCCTTTGCTAACTCTATGCACAGATCCCAGGCTCAGTCATGCTGGTGTGCAGTTTTTGTTTTGTTTTTGTTGTCATTGTTGTTGTTGTTGTTGAGTTTTATGTGTTCAATTTATTGTTGTTTCAAGGGGAGACATCTGGGGACTTCTCTCAGTCTTCCATGTTTTTCCATACTCTCAGAACTGATCTTAAGTATATATCCTTATCAGTTTGGGCAAATGCATGGACCATCTTGAATAAAATCAATGCTGACTTCCATTTTCCAGTCTTTCATGCTAGAAGTTTGGAAGTTATCACTATCCCGCCTCTGGCTTGCCACAGAAGGTGTAACCGGTTAAGGGGGCTTCCTTTTTGGCATGTTGTCCAGACTCTTGATGTCTTGAAAAAAGAATTGAGCAAGACACTAAAATTCAGCAGAAAAAAATAGCTTTATTAGAAAGAATAGTAAAATAACAGTACACTTTCAGCTGTAGAAGTAGACCAAGAAGGAAAAGAGTGGATCAAAAGACTCAAGGGCTCAAATCTTTACTATATATTTTATTTAACTTTATTGGTATTGGTACTGAAGGTTGCAGTGAAATATATTGGCTATCATTATAAACAATGCCACTTAGGAGAATGAGAAGCTAATACTCAAAAGTTTGAACTCCTCAATGGCATGTAGTTTACATATTATATAGGGAAAAATCACAGAACACCATAGGTTAGAGGTCTGAAGTAAGGAAAAGGTAATAAATAACTTTTTTCCAGATCTTGAGGACAATTCTGAGGTCTTTTCTGGAGTCCTTCCATGCAATCTCATGAGAAAGTAGCAAGAAAGTTGTTCTACCTTAGGGCTCAGGAGCTGAAACATAATGTAGGTCAAGATGTTGTTTTTAGCCTGCTAGGCATCCAGACCTTGTGATCATTAGTTATGTTCAGGTCTTGGTCTTCTGCAGCCTCAGGGTTTTTTTTTATTATTTGGGATAAAGGCTAGATCTCTGAAGGGTATATATAGAGAGAGGAAGATATAATTTATAGAGCTAGAATTTAAAACTAAATTATTCAAAGTCATAGGACTTTAATAAAAACAATCGCAGGAAATCTAGATAATAGAGTTTTCAGACTGTGGGGAGCCCTTCTTGCTGAATGCCCTACAGACAGGATTAAAGTTGCCTGCAAGCAAGAAGTTTGCAGGGCAGGTAAGCTCCTTACTGAAGGAGGAAGATTGGCTTAATGATAAGCTCATTACTGAAGGAGGAAGATTGGCTTAATAAATAAGCTCGTTACTGAAATTGTATGCATATCTGTGGGTGTTGCTTCTCATGCACATCTTAGGGTATAAATATACTGTTCTTAATAAACTTGGGGCACAGTATTCACTGTTAGCCCTCCTGACTCTATCTTTTTGTCTCTATCTTTTGTCTCCCTCTATCTTCTTTTTCTCTCTCTTTCTTTTTCCTAATCCTCACTCCCCCTCTCGGAAACTGTTCGCTCTTAGCCGGCTGACTCTGGCATCAGACAAGAACTTTAAAATGATTATGCTCAAAATGCACAAATAAATTTAAAAAAAATTTGAAATGTTGGCAAAGAACTGCCAGAAAAATTATAAAAATGGATATTTTAGAATGAAGGGAACCAAAGTTTTGCCACTCTGAATCTACCTTTTGGAATATTGATTTTAAGCTGTGTATTGAGAAACAAAGGACTGAAAGAGAACTTTTGACCCTCCCACTTCCTGCCTAAGAGGATCAGATGAAAAGGCCTTCAGGAACTGAATCTTAAGATATTGCCTTAGCCTAATTTGAATTAAGTATAGTAAACAAGAGAGCAGTGGCCTATTAGCTAGATACCCTCCTTTGTTCCATTGTTTCTAGTTGCCTAGATAGAATGTTTCTGCCATGTATGTTTTGCTCTTCCTCAGTAACCTGGAAATTGCTTATTCTCATTTCTGAAATGTAATACCCCATTCCCACTTTTTTCTCTTTGTCCAAAATGTCATATATACCCAATGTTTCCTCACTAGAATTTTCATGCTTATGTGAATTCCCCATGCACATATATTAAACTTTGATTTTCTCCTGTTAATCTGTCTCTATTAATTTGATTATTAGCCCAACTAGGAAAACTTAAAAAGTAGAAGAAAAAGTATTAATCTTTTTAGTCCCCACAAGAACTAAAAATAATTTTAAAAATAAAATATTCAGTGTATTTGTTTTTAAAACTGATCATGCTAAAAAAGAATAACTACAAGCACAGACTCTAAATCCATATAACATATACTTTAAGAATATTTCTCAAAAATAAAGAGTAAAAAGAAATTCTGTCAATCAAAACTTGAGGCAATCTTTCATCCACAAATTTGAATAACAGGAAATAATAAAAGATGTTCATGTTCATCAGGTAGAAGAAACATTATTCCAGATGAATACTTAGAAATTCAATGAGAATATTTAGAAATAAAAGGTTAATGCATAAGTAAATCTAATATTAATTGCTTACAAAATCATAATGATATATGGTACTTTCAATTTATACTTAATGAAATTTTTAAGTCATATGTGACAGAAAGAGAATAAACAGAGAAAAGCTCTAAGTCCTTATATTGTTCTGAGCAAGAGGAATTTAACAAATTTAGTTTACATGTTAAAATTTGTACACTAAAATAGTAGGAAAAAGTATTTAACTCCCAAGGTTATAGAAAAGTGGGATAATAATAACACATAAAAATCAATCCAGAAGAACTCAACAAATGAGAAACAAAGGAATATATGTCATGCAGGGCCAACTGAAAACCAAGAGTAAGATGGTATATTTAAGTGATACTATGTCATTGATTATATTAAAGGTAATGTGAAGTGAAAGGATGAATATTATCAGACTAGATTGAAAAACAAAATTTTACTATATATTGTTTAAAAGAAAAACATCTAAAATACAGAAAAGTAGAAAGCAAAAGATTGGTATAGTATATACAATATAAGCATAGAAAAAAAATTATGGCCTAACTATTTGATAATAGTCAAAGTGGAGTTTATGATCAGAAGCATTACTGGAGATAAAACTGTATTTTATAATAATAAAAAAATCAATCCATCAGTAAAAATATATATGTTCTATATATGTGAATCTAATGACACAACCAGGAAACTTATAAAGCAAAAAATTGCATGACAAAACAAAGAAATAGAGAAATTCATAATTACAACAAAAGGTTTTAACATTCTAGTCATAGCAAATAGAACTATACTGAAACAAAATCAGGAAAGATACAGTAGATTAGAAAAAAAATTTTAACTTTTATTAAATTGACAAAATATCCTTTAGGAAACACCTGCATAATGTGTGTGTGTGTGTGTGTGTGTGTGTGTGTGTGTGTGTGTGTGTGTGTACATATATATGTATATACATATATATATAAATCATATGTGGAACATTTACAGTAATTGATCATGGTTATGATAGTAAGCATATAGCTTTATGTTAAAAGATGAAAATCATATATGCTCTTTTATCATAGTAGAATTAAAGTAATATTCAATAATTAAATGATAATGAAACAATTCTCATATTTTAATACAATAAAAGTGCTTTTCTAAATAAATTATTTGTCAAAGAAATAATGACAGAAATTTTAAAATATTTTAAATTGATTTTTACTGATGATAGAAATAGAAATGAGAAAAAAGGAAATGTTCACCAACTAGTTTTAGAAGGCCTGTATATCATTTTGACTAAATGATAAAGCATGAAAAGCAATACAATAAAGTTCTTACAAATAAAGCTCTTTTATGAATAAAAGTCCTGAACAAATTATTTGCCATATGGATCTGTCAAAGTAGACAAAATAGATATTATATCATAACCACATTGGTCATATTCTAAGAATACATGACCAGTCTAATATTAAAAATGTAATATGATACAACATTTAAAAAACTAACAAGGGAAATCAAGTAATCATCAGAATATATACAGAAAAATATTTGATAATATTTAACATCAATTCATAGCTAAATGTTTAATGAACCAAGAATAGAAGAGAATTTTGTTAATATAAAAATGATATTCACAAAAATTCTGCAACAAACATCATACAAAATGTTGATATACTGAAAGTTTCCTTTAAAATTAAATAAGACGAGAATGTTTGCTCTCATCATTTCATGCTAATATTTTACTATAGATCCTAGCTAGTGCAATAAGATTAAACAAATAAGTAAAAGTTAAAAACATTATATAGAATGAATAAAACTACAAGTGTTAATACATGTCAAGATTGAGCATGGAGTAAAAATGAATCTACAGATAAATTGTGAAACACTGAGTTTAGCAAAGTTGCAGAATATAAAGCAAATATGAAAATTGTATCTATGTGTTAGCAACAATCAAAATATATATAAAAAATACAACTTACAATAGACTCAAAAAATGCAAAATAAGGGGTATAACACTTCTACATTGAAGTTTAAAAATGATATGTAAAATTTCTACATTAAATACCATAAAAGATTTTTGAAAGGAATTTAAGAGTACATAAATAATGTATGTATGCACCATGTTCATGAGTTGCAATTTTAAGAATGCCAGAACTTCGAAGTTGAGTTATAAATTCAATGTAATCTCAATCAAATACCAAACATATTTTTGGAAAATTTGTAAGTCGATTTTAAAATTCACATGGAAATCTAAAGGGCTAGGAGTAGTCAAATTAATTTTTAAGAACTAGTTTCAGAAATTACCCACAGATATGGAGATTTATTATAAAGATAAATAAGTTAAATGTATCAATAGAACAAAATAAAGCCCTGTATTAATCTTCTAGGGCTGGCATAATGGAATATAATAGACTGGGTGGCTTAAATAACAGAAATTTATTTCTCACAATTGTAGAGGCTGAAAAATCCAATATCATGGTGTAAACAGGTTTGGTTTTCTCCTAAGGCCTTTCTGTGTTGCAGATGTCCACCTTCTTGCTGTGTCTTCACATGGACAATTTTCTCTGTGTATTAACACTCCTGATGTCACTTTTTCGTCTTATAAAGACAGCTTATAATATTTTAAATGTCTACCATCAAGTGAATTATATAAAAAAGCAATATATCCACAAAAATACTACTACTTAGCAATGAAAAAAAAATAGTGATAGTTGCAACACTATGGATATAATGAAAGAAACAAGCCAGACTTAAAAGTACATACTGAATGAATCCATGTATATGAATTTCAGGAACAGGCAAAACTGCTCCTTGTTGAAAATAATCAAATAGTGGTTGCTTTTTGGAAGGGTAAATTTATTTAAAAAGGGCACAGGAAACCTTCTTATGTGTTGAATATTATAAACTCTTTATTTTAATGATATTAATTGCATTTGGTGTATTTGCATTTGGTGTATAAATTTGTCAAAGTTTAATTAATTGTTCACTTAAAAGTTATGCATTTTATTGTATGAAATTATGCCTAAATAAAAGACTTACATGTACTATGAAAAACATAACTCAAGTAATCTACTGGATATGTCACATACAAAATAATAACAATGATAACTTTAATTTCTCACTGCATTTATTAATTACCAGTGTCAAACACTGTTCCAAATACTGTATGTGTATAAATTATTTTATTATCATATTAAATCTATAAGAAAAAATGCTATTATCCCCACTTTACATACCAGTAAACTAAGATACAAAAAGTTTGACTTGTTCATTTACACAACAAATAAATGACAGAACTGAGATCCAAATCCAGGCTGACTGGCTCCAAAACTCTTTTTCTTAATTACTACCTTATGTTACATTTTTTTAAATAGGAGTGTCACGTATTCACATGTGAAAATGTAAAGTTTCTAAATTATATAATTATATTCATAAAACACTAAGCATTAGTGCTAGTGTTTCAAAATATTAACTTTTCTATTTTTTGCAGCTATTTTAGTAAAAATTTATGGCATCTATATTTTAAAGACCTCATTACTCCCATTTCAGATACATTTATAATATTTGTTTAAATGGAATAGTTTATTTTTAACATTATAAGTAAAATAAAATTCACTGAAGACAGATGCAAAGAAATACTTCTATGCATTAACAGCAAAGTTTATCAGTGAAACAATCTATAAATTTCTAAATTAAGGAATAAATTATTCTAATCGTTATTGCATGAACTACTTACAGTTATATTGATTACAAATGTTAATCTGTGTTATCAATTACAAATAAATGTATTTTTTAAGTTTTTTTTTAATTTGGCAATATGGAAAACAATTAAATATTAAGTACAGGCTCTTTAAAATTTCAATTTAAGTATTGTTCTTATCTTTATTACTTCCTTTGACTTTTGAAATAACTTTTCTAGTATTAGTTATGATTATTAGGTATCAAAAAATTAGGAAAATTAAGTAAGAGATTTATAGGTTCCATGCATGTTTGTATTTGCAGATAATTTTATTTTGTGAAAATTGGAGAATTTTGCACTTGTGTCTATAGATAATATAGAAATTTATAGAAAAATAAATAACTAATATTTTTGTTAACTATACCAAAATGTTGCTGTTATATTGAAAAAGTCTCTTTTTGTATCAAATATTTAAATGACTATAATTTGCTTGTGTCCTTGATTGTCCAACTAGAAATAGCAAAGAGTTTTTTTAATCACTATTCTTTGGTATTTAGTCAATCAAATTCAGTAAATGTAAAGACATATAAAATCAAGACTAAATATTTGTCCATTAATTGTCATCCATTGTATATGAATGTTTAGTTATGTTTTTGCTCAAAAACTTTATATTTACACTCATGTGTAAATTTTTATAACAGATAGTACCTTGATTTTCTAATCTCGTGATATCTGTTTCTTAAATATTAGAAACCAATAATATAATTAAATGATAAATATGGGAACAATTCACACTACATGCTAGATAAGAAAAAATACATTGCAAAGAAAAGAAAGAGCTAAAGTTATACAGCACAGATCAATCAACCTTATCCAATTTTAATTGATTTGATCAACATGGTAAGACTTTCACTGAGTAAAATGGCATAACAAAGACAGAATATTTGTTACTTGACAGAAATCTTCATTTTTTAATTATTTTGGAAGTTCAGCCTAGGACAGAATTTTTGAAAGCATGTGCATATTAAACTTTGCATTGAAATTCATTCACCCATTCCAACATTATTCATTGGTCATCTATTAACTACTAGGTGACAATAAATGAAACTACCAGCTTTATAGATTAAAAATATTAAAATGTCAACAATGTGTTATGGTTCAACCTAATACAAACTATTGAAGTAAGTGCTATATAGTGCATTCTTTCTGACCTAGTTGGGGAAGCCAAAATACTACTGAATTATAAAAAAAGAGAAAACTAATATGGTCTGGAAGGTATTATAGATAGGTGGACTTGAGCTGTTTAATACATTTATATTGATTCTCTTAAACAGTTTTTACAGATATTGTTTCAGGACAGAAACTTGCAATGAGTGGTAAATAAATCCTAGATATCTAATGCGTGGTATAGTGAATATAGACAATGCTATTGTATTAAAAGTTTCAAACTTATTATGAGACCAGAACTTAATTACTCTGACCACCAAAAATAAATGATAATTATGTAACATAATGGAGGTGTTAATTATCACTCAAATAGCAATCACATTATAATATATAAATATACCAAACTAACGTGTTGTATATTTTAAACTTATACAATATTACATGTCAAATACAGTTCAAAGTAAAAATAAATGATCTTTTAAAAATATTATGTATTTATGAAATATTTGAATACTACTTCATATAATTTTAATTTTTGCTAACTTTGGAAACATGAAGATTGAATTTTTGATTTTCCAGTGATCATATGGTTGTCTGATACTATAATCAAAATGAATGTGTGATTTGCATTTTTGTATTTTTCTACTGTGTTCAAAACAAATAATCAGACAATATAGCAATTATAAGACTACCCTCTGTACTAAAAAATGATTTTGTATAATAACACCTATTAAAGGTTTTGTTAGTCAGTAAATAGCTACTGAACTAAAATAAAATATCATGACCACATCATTATATAAAAATCGCTTCAAGGCTTCAATAGTTACACGTCTCATTTTAAAATTAAAAGGAAATACACAATATTGATAAACTTGAGAAATGCACAACATTTTCTTTATCAAGAAATGTATTTTAATATTTAAAGAGTACTCTTAAAGCTCATTTCTTAAATCGTAACTAAGAAGTATCATACTACAACATTATTAATGAACAAGTTCAAACAAGAAATGAGAAGATTTTTACTACATGAGAAAAATAATTTGAACCATATATTTTTTAATATTCTTTCTCATTAGTTCTCATTAGAAAGTTGTATATTTCTGGAGAAAATAGAAATCTTTAAGGTAAAGCTGTTCCAATTCCAAAAAAGAAAAATGTTATTATCACATTAGCAATCCCAATTTGGAAGAAAGGAACTAGCAGCAACGACCACTGGATCTTCAGAATTTAGATTCTCAGCGTTCAAAATATATTACTATTATTACTAGTTTTAATAGTTGTATATTTCTTAAAATAGGTTTTTAAGAGGTTCTGAAAATAATTTTCTTAATAACTAACCAGGAGACACCTCCTCTACATTCTCACCTAAATTCGATGGTTAAAAAATTAATTTCAACTGCCTACATAGAAATTAGGAAAGCATGCCTCAAACATTAATTCATTGGAGCTCAAATGTTAGGAACAGATATGTAACAGATTAAAATACGTTCTCCCCTATTAAATACATCTAGCTGCCCATATATATTACAAGTTCTGTCTTTCATTGTTTTACTTTTTAAATTTTCTGCAATTATACTTAGACCAAATCTTTATCTAAAAGATCAACTTAAGACAGTCTTACTATAAGCCATTGAAACAGATGCTTGTTGTTTGTCCTATTTTTAAAAACATAGAAAATATTCCACCATTGGAACCACTCTTTACTTTTATATTGTTATTATTTCTTATATCAAAAGTCAAAATAGAGCTTCAGTATATTTGCATCTACCTGTACCATGAAATGAGTCCTGTAACAAGATGCCCACCAAAGACTTTCATCATTAAATACACACTATACTTAATAATTTTTAAATCATTTTTTACAGATTATTTTCAAAGATTATATAAAATAAGCAGCATATAAATTGTGTCATGCGTATAGCCAAATTGAAGTCAACTACATTTGAGCTCTCAAGATTTTTCTTTATAACCTATAGATTAAAAAAAATATCTGGCATACTTACTTTTCCAATATAGAAATAACAAAAGATTTTGGTCTACTCTATTACTGATGTAGACTATTGAATGTTTTAGTCTATTTCATAATTGATGTATACCACTAAACTTTTACCTAAAAGTCTCAAATCTGAAAGCATGAACCACTTAAAATGGGCTAGGGTTTTCTAAGTATTTTAATAACAAATTCTTAGAGCCTTTACCAACTAATGGGAAATCCTAAATTAAAAGATGCACCTACAAGTGGGGAAATGTAGAACTCTGTTTTGGCCCATGGTCATTCTTGAAAAGTTCATCCCAGTATTTGTGTTCTTGCCAAATAAATTTGAGTATTTGAAGAAAATTGTGGAACCGATCCTACTAGCTGAAATATTTTTGTTTATGATCTGAACAGATATCTAGGACAGCTTTGGGCCTAAATAATTTCTTGAAGACCAGTTTATCTCTTGACCCACAGGCTTTAGGGCTTATATTAAAGTTTGACTTAGATTACTGCAAGCTCACCATGAAATCAAATAATTAGCCAGGAACCTGAATTCTAACTTAAATATTTAATTTTAATCTACTTAATTTCCTCAATAGCCCACTGTTCTACAAAAGAAACAGAATTATTATAGAAAAGCAAATGTCTTGATAAACAAATGATCAACTATATCTTGTTTTATCACTTTCAAATTGAAAATACATGTATATAACAAACTTATCTGTTTTAAAATTTTACTAAAGAGGTAAAATGCTTCTGATGATGTTTGTCTATACTTAAAATTTCATTCATTATTTGATAATCAAGTTTACTAAACAAATAAATTATTCTTTATTTCATTTCTTTATTTTTAATTAGATTAATTAATTAATTTATTTATTATGGTGACATTGGTTAATGAAATCTAATAAGTTTTACCTGTACACTTTAACAATAAGGCATATATATATTTACACAATATGTTCACCACCCATAGTTAGATTTCTTTCTGTCACCACATATTTGACTCCTTTACCCTCTCTAACTACCCCCTCCTCCTACACTTCCTACCCTCTGGTAACCACTATCTATAGCCCATATCCATGAGTCTCTGTTTGTTTGTCTTCTTTATTTGTTTTCAGGTTTATATTCCACAAATAAGTGATATCATGTGATTTTCATATATCATGTGAAATTCTTTCTGTCTGGCTTATTTTGCTTAGCATGATTTTCTCAAGGTCCATCCATATTGTCACGAATGGTCCATCCATATTGTCATGAATGGTAGTATTTCATCTCTTCTTATGGCTGACTAATATTCCATTGTATATATGTAGCAAATCATCTATCATAGGACATTTCAGTTGCTTCCATGTCCTGGCCACCATGAATAATGCTTCTATGAACATTGGTGTGCAAATTTTTTTTGGATACGGCTTTTCAAGACTTTGGAGTAAATACCCAGCAGAGAGATTGCTTGATCATATGGTAGATCAAATCTTAGTTTTTTGAGGAACCTCCATACTGTTTTCCATAGTGGCCATATCAATTTGCAGTTCTACCAGCAATGCATGACAGTTCTTTTTTTCTCCACATCCTCTCCAACATTTGTTACTAATTGTTTTGTCAATAACAGCTATTCTAAAAGGTGTGACATGGTATCTCATTGTGGTTTTGATTTGCATTTTCCTAATAGCTAGTGACGATGAGCATCTTTTCATATATTTGTTGGCCATTTGTATGTCCTCTAGGGAGAAGTGTCTGTTCAGGTCCTCTGCCTATTTTTTGATTGCATTGTTTGTTTTTTTTTGTTGTTATTGAGTCATATGCATTCTTTGTATATTTTGGATATTAGGCCCTTATCAGAGGCATTGCTTGAAAATATATTTTCCCATGTGGATAGTTGTCTCTTTATTTTGTTGATGATTTCTTTTGCTGAGCAGAAGCTTTTTAGTTTGATGTAGTTTTATTTATTTAGTTTAGCTTCTCCTTCCCTTGTCTCTGAGGCCAATTTATAAAATCTTCCTTAAGACCAAGATCTTTGACTTTAGTTCCAATGTTTTCTTCCATGCATTTTATTGTTTCAGGTCTTTATATTCAAATCCTTAGTCCATTTTGAATTAATTTTGGTGAATGGTGATAAACAACAGTCTAGTTTTATTCATTTATAGGCCTACAATGGCCTCTTGTTTTTACAGCACCATTTAATGAAGAGGCTTTCCCTCTCCAGTGTATGTTTTTGGCATTTTTTGTCAAAAACTATTTGCCCATTTAAATATGGGTTTATTTCTGGATTCTTGATTCTATTCCACTGGACCATGTGTCTGTTTTGCTTCCAATACTATGCCATTTTGATTACTGTTACTTTGTAGTATAATTTGAAGTCAAGCAGAGTGATGCCTCCAGATTCATTCTTTTTTCTCAGGACAGCTTTGGCAGTAGGGCATCTTTTGTGCTTTCCATACAAATCTGATGATATTTTGTTCTATTTTTTAAAATACCAATGGGATTTTGATGGAGACAGCATTAAATCTGTATAATGCTTTTGGTAACAAGATCATTTTAACTATTGAGATTCTTCAAGTCCAAGAACACGGAATATCTTTCCATTTCTTTGTATTTTCTTCGATTTCTTTTAATAGGGTCTTGTAGTTTTCATTAAGTCGGACACATGTTTTATTAAATTTATTCCCAGGTATTTTTTTCTTTTTGTTGAAATTGCCAAAGAAATTATTTTTTCCACTTAGTTTTCTGACATTTCATTATTAGAGTATAGGAATGCTCTGAATTTTTTAATGGTGATTTTGTATCCAGAATGTTTATTTATTTGCTTATTGTTTCCAGTAGTGTTCTTGCGGATTCTTTAATTTTCTATAGAATCATGTCATCCACAAACAGTGACAGTTTGACTTCTTTGTTTCTCGTTTGGATGCCTTTTATATATTTCTCTTGCCTGATTATACTCACAAGGACCTCCAATGTTATATTGAATAACAACAGAGATAGTGGATAACCTTGCTTTGTTTCAGATTTAGAGAGAAGGTTCTTAGTTTTTCACCATTAAGTGTAATGTTGGCTGAGGGTTTGTATTATATGCCCTTTATTATGTTAAGGTACTTTCCTTCTACACTGAATTTGTTAAGTGTTTTGAACATAAATTAATGCTGTACCTTGTCGAAGAATTTTTTCTTGCATCTATTAATATAATCATATCATTCTTATTTTTTAATTTATTTATGTGGTGTATCATATTAATCGATTTGTGTATGTTGAACCATCCTTGTGCCTTTGGGATGAAGGCCACTTGATCGTGGCATATAATCTTTGTAATATACTGCTGTGTTTGGTTCACTAGCATCTTATTTAGAATTTTTCCATCTGTGTTCATGAGAGATATTATTCTGTAGTTTTCTATTTTTGTGTTATCTGTACAAGGTTTTGATATTGGCCTCCTACAATGAGTTGGGAACTATTGTCTCCTCTTCAATTTTTTGGAAGAGATTGAGGAGAATAGGTATTAATTTTTTTTTTAATGTTTGGTGGAATTCACTGGGGAAGCCATCTGCTTCTGGACTTTGACTTTCTGGTAGGTTTTTGATGATTGTTTCAATCTCCATACTGTTAAATGGTCTATATAGATTTTCTAGTTATTCTTGATTCTGTCTAGGAAGATTTTATTTTTCTAAGTACTGGTCAATTTTTTTCAGGTTATTAAATTTGGTGTTATATAATGTTGCATAGTATTCTTGTATGATCCTTTGTATTTCTGCGATGTCAGTCATAATTTTCTCTCTTTCATTCATGATGTTTTAAATTTGTATCCTTTTTTTTCTTTATTGAGCCTAGACAGGGGTTTCTCAATTTTAATAACCTTCTCAAAGAACCAGATTTTTGTTGAATTTATTTTTTTTGTTTGTTTGTGTGTTTTCAATTTTATTTATCTCTGCTCTAAATTTGATTATTTCTTTCCTTCTGCTGACTTTAGGCTTTATTTGTACTTTTGTTTCTATTTTTTTATGACGAAGCATTTGGTTGTTTACTTGCACTCTTGTTTCTGGAGATAGGCCTGTAATGACATAAACTTTCCTCTTATGACTGTTTTTGCCATGTCCCAAAAGTTTGTATGTGTTGTATTATCATAATTATTCATTTCTGTGTATCTCTTGACTCTTTTTATTTTTTCTCTGACCCAGTTATTCTTGAATAGCATGTTGTTTAATCTCCATATATTTGTAGTCATTCCTGATTTTTTTCTGTTGATCACTAGTTTTAATGTAATATGATCAGAGAATATGATTGGTATGATTTCAACTCTCTTGTATTTATTGAGGCTATCTCTTTTCCCAGTTGTGGTCAATCCTTGAGAATGTTCCATGTGCACTAGAGAAGAATGTATAAGCAGCTGTTTTGGAATGGAAGGCTCTGTAAATGTCAAATATTTTCAGATGGTCTAATGTGTCATTTAAGAATATTATTTCCTTATTAATTTTCTGTTTGGATGATCTTTTCATGTCCAGCAATTGGGTATTTAGGTTTCCTACTATGATAGGTCTGCTTTTTCCCTTTAGTTCTGTTAGTAATTGCTTTACATATATCAGGGCTCCCTGTTTGAGAGCATAGATA